>JAPYZL010099174.1:0-10284 GCA_030522825.1 Platygaster orseoliae
TGGTATTTTCAACAATTTGCAGTGTTTCTTTGGATCACTATACAAAATTCTATTCCATGCTATATTATAAACCATAATTGATAGTTTTGTTATTGAAAATTTTTTTTTGAGTTTCAATTCCAACGTAACTAATATTCATTTAGTTTGCAATTCATTTCAACAGTAAAATGAATTTTATTCGCCGGTATGAAATTCAACATACATTTAAATTTCCCGCGTGCGCCAACTGAACGCGTAGTTAAATCTTTCCGACAATCGTCAGCTGATTTCGATTTCACTCATTCGAGTAGAGAAGTTTCACTTCAAAAAAAATTCGTCTTATAATACATTACTTTTTTTACAAGATTCATAAAATTTTTTTCGAATCAATAGACGAAGTACATGATCGTAGAAAAATCAATGTAGGTACTTTTGACAGTATGATTCCCTCCAATTGCATCATACTTTAGACAAAAACTCTGATTCATACGACTGCTTATTTCACTGATTTGAATTATTTGGGAAAAATGTTTTTGTATTTTTCTATTGAAATTATAACAGAAATAAAACTATTCGAGTATTTGCTTCACAATCCTCCAAAATCTTTGAATTATTTGCAATTGTTCGCAATCTTTTACATTTTTAACAATGATTTGATTTTTCAAGATTCGCAAATATTCAAAACCGTCCAAATTTTATAAAAATGTATCATACCTGTTAAGATCTTTCAAAAATTTGCTATACTCTCGAAGTTGGCAGGAGTATTTGAATTTGAAGTATAAAAATATTTACAACGTAACTTTAATTATGTTTAATAAAAATATCATACTATGAATATTTCAATTTCCTTGGTTCGTTCAAATTTTAAATTCGCGAAACAACATCCCCAACGGATTCACAGGAAAAGTATGCAAATGAATCTGAAACGAGGAAGGGCACGAGGGAACGGAAATCGAGGTTGATTTTTCCGCAACCGTAGATTTTGAAGTTTTGCGAAACAAAAATAAATTTTCCTCCGGGAGACGTAATGAATCCGGACCCCCCTCCGATACGCAGATTATTCTATTACATGCAATGTCAACAAAGCGATACGGAAAGAGCAGGAAGGGGTGTCGAGACAGTGCGGTGGGTAGGCAGTGTTGTTTGGTCTGAAAATACGTCATTGTTTCAGTACGATAAAAAATTCAACGTCTGGATAATTACATCAGTATCGATTCTCGCCCAAGGCACTGGGTTACTATCGAATTACGAGTTTCCCTTTTTGCATTTTCCAGCTCATTCTTCGCTTTTTCCATTGTTTCGCCTAAGTTCTGAAAAGGACTGCAAAAAACAAAAGTCTACTACTTTTTTACATGCCCATACAAAGGTTCGTACTTATTTTTTGTATTTTTTTGACAACATTTGTGAACAAAACTTTTCGGTATACTATAGAAAATCCGGGAGTTGAAAAGGTTTCTGGAAATAAAAATTTTACTTCGTAAAGTTTCAAAAATCATCTTTCATTTTATTCCTCCTTCAAAATCTCGTAGACATTCGTATCTAAAAATAAACAAACTCGTTCCTCTGCTCGTACAATGATCATTCGTTTATAAACAAACGATTTCACACTTGTATAAGGGATATCAAACTTGATCGTGTTTTACTTTAAATTCACATCGTCGAAATCGATTGAGGTGGCGAGGTACACAGTTTATAACAATTGCTTTCAACATGCACGACATTCTTCAGACGACACGCAATTCAGAATAAGTTTCATCCTTGAACTACCAAGATCAGTTTAAAAGTATATCTTCATCCACGATAACGTTCCGGTTCCTAAATTAAAGACTTAGACACCTAATCACTGGCTCATCTTGAACCTGAAACTTGCGAAAATCACCTGTTTCTTGCGCCTTCAAGTCCAGGTCATTTGCCTGAAAGCTCAAATCGTTGTCCTAAAGCAGGATATTTTGGGAATTAGCTTTCGGGAAAACAAATTCCCAATCAAGTGAATAAAACTATCTAAAATCTGGTCAACCGTATAACTTGGAAGTGGAATCAAGTAAATGGCACAAATTAATATGGTTGTAAGGATAAAAGGCTGATGTCGTCGAGGATTTCGGATTACACTATCAGAAGATATGGTAGGTATGTTAAATTAATTTTAGAGGTAACGCCGAGTTTGTGTAACCCCAAAGTCCTGTCACCCTAGGAATCAACAGCTTGGCTTTGTGGAAGGCAGTTGCGTGAAGGACATTTCCATTGTGATTCCGCCACCGCTGCTTCGTCGATAGCGTGTTGGCATGTCGTTATTTCGGGGTTTGCTTCTACTGCTGAAATGTCGTTCCACCCACTTGAGCATCGTCAGAACTGAATCCGTGCTGGGCAAACGCCTCTCCGCCGAGGTGCGAATTATGTGGGATGACGTTACCCGGAAAGTCGCGGCCATTCCCTTTAGAGTCTGTAATTAGATTACCGATAGGTTATATATCAGGTCACTAATCAAGCGAAGCTCACTCAAATCTAATTAGTTAAACTCTACTGTTTTTCAAAAACTTGTTACTATTTATATTTTGTCGAAGGTTTGGCTTTCAAAGTCAAGTAAAACTAAATGACAGCTTTGAAAATTCACCCAAATACGAACCTTCATTGCATCCTCGTCCGTCACATCGTCACCGACGTAAATTATTCGGACGCGCTCGCTCCAGTCGACTCCAAAAGCCGTCCGCAAAATATAAATCGAGGCCCTTCCTTTGTTCCATTCCACGGGAGGCTTCGCTTCAATGGCACAATGTGCCGTGCAGGCTTTGAAGCCAGCGCTTTCGATCGATTTTTTAACGCGATCTATCATCTCCGGCCGCACTTCCATCGGCGTTTCGCGGTAGTGAAACGTTAAGAGTGCGCCTTTGTTTTCGACCCAAGCGCCATCTTTGCAGAGCTGAATATTACGAAAGACAACATAATTGTCAAAAGTGATACGTAGAAGCCCAAACGCCCGATTTACATCGTAGATGTTTGCCCGACACCATTTTACCGACACAATCGTTTTTACAAAAATACGTTTGGAGTATAAGTGATACAGTTGTTGGTCGTACGAGAGTATCATTCAACAAGAGGTTGTTCAAACTGTATCACTTATCCTTCTACAAATGTGTTTGGCTACACTACTTAACTACAAGTAAAAAAAGCTAATAAGAATATCTACAAATACTTATTTCGAAACTGCTGCGTTAAATACTATTGAAAAATACGTTCGGCAAAGCTAAGAACTTTCACCTGATCTTGAAGACTCTGCATCAAGCTCCCAACTTTACCCTCAAACTCAGCAGGCATCGGATGGACGAATTTGCTACCATCGGGATGTAGAATTTCCAGACCGTGATTACCGGCGTACGTGATGCCTTCAATACCGACCATAGCCTTGACATTGGTGACGTTTCGTCCGGAAATGATCGCAATGTAGACATCCGACATGTTCGAAAGTCTCTGAAGAACGTTTTTCGTTTCTAAAGGGAGAATAGCGAGGTCTGGGTGTGTGGCAATTGGTGCCAAAGTACCGTCATAGTCTAAAAGTAATGCGAGTTTGTGGTTGTCACCGATGTATCTACCAAGAAAAATAACCATAGTTAATGAGTTGTTTCCAAACATAATGGCATCATTCTCATAGACGTTAACGTACTTGCTCAGGTACTCATCGAAATCGTTCATAGTCACTGGTTGCATGGTCGTTAATCCCACAGAATCGTGTTGTTCCAAACTGCCCATCACTTCCAAAAAGGTCTTCATCCAATAGTTGACGTCATAAATCTTTTCACGACGACGAAGGTGATTCATGCGCAAAGTTCGTTCGTCTTCTGGCATTGTCAAAGCCCTAAGCAACAATATCGTAAGAAATTTTCGTTGAATTTCATGTCCTATCTTTTGTAAAATTATCAGATCTACCTATGGATAACTTCAGCCGCTTCGTCGATCTCGTACGGATTGCAGATGAGAGCTTCGTGCATCATCTCGCCAGCACCAGCAAACGGAGAAACGATCAAAACTCCGGGTGGCGTGTTTATCTGACAAGCCACGAACTCTTTGGCCACTAAATTCATGCCATCTCGTAAAGGGGTAACCAAAGCCACAGCTGTGTCTCGATAAAATGCCGCTAGTTCGTCTTGGCTCACGCAACCATATATGTATTTGATCGGGGACCAATTCGGGGTCGTGAATCGACCGTTGATGCAACCAATCAATTGGTCTATTTCCAGCTTCAAGTCTTGGTACTCGCGAACGTCGGTACGTGAAGGAACTGCTATTTGGAGCAAAGTCACCTGGATTCCACAATGAGTACTGAGCTTCGGGGCTTATTTTTAGAAAATATCGATGATAGGTGTCAAGTAACTTACCTGTTCGCGGTGTTCAGGGTGTTTCTCCAACAACATCTCAAAGGCCTTCAGTCTATGAACGAGTCCCTTGGTGTAATCGAGTCGGTCGACTCCCAAGACAACCTTCTGATTCGTGAGCATCACTTTCGGCGCTGTTTCTGCCAAAGACACGAACCTATCATAAGGAATGCCAATGGGAAGTGGTCTAACTCGCACGGTTCGACCGCCATGTTCCACTAGAAGGTTTTTTCTATCCACACGACCACCCAAGCATCTTTGGCAACAGTCGACGAAATTAAGGCAGTAGTCTTGGATGTGGAATCCCACCATGTCACAACCCAGCATTCCTTGAAGAATCTCATCTGCCCAGGGGAAGAGCCTGAAGATGTCCCAAGGTGGAAAAGGGATGTGGAGGAAGAAACCTAGTTTGAGCTTAAGTTGTCTTTCATCTGAAGCTTGTCTGATCCAGTTAGCAGCGAGCATTAGATGGTAATCGTGTATCCAAACCAAAGGCGTTCCGTTTTGTTCCTTCTTTTGTTCTTTGTGAAGTTGGGCTAAGCCTCCAACCTAGATTTCCCAAAATAACGGAACTTAAATTCGTGAGATGGTCGGGTTAATGTTAAGTCTTACCGTTTTGTTGGCAAATTCTTCGTTCACGATGTGGTAAGCTCGCCAATGTTCCGCGTTGAAGGTCGCTCTGTCCGGCATCGAGTGGAACAAAGGCCAGAACGTTCCATTGCAGCAGCCGTTGTAGTAAGCGTCAAATGTTGATGGCTCGACGTGGACCGCAACTACCTGAAACCATTGGTTATCTCGTGTTCAGATGGTTGAGAAAAGTAAAACCTTTCAAAATATTAATCGAAGAGAAAAAGAAAAATCCTAATCACACGATTGACAACCCATGAAGTCAATTATCTCAATTGTCTTCTACTGCATTATCATGCATCGTAAACCTATTTTATTTTCTGTCCATTGATGATCATGAGAACAACTTGAGATTATCGTTCTTACATAATTGCTTCGTAAAAGAAAAATAATAATTGCATGCAATTTTATGAGGCATCATTGAATTTACTTTTCGAGATAGAAGACCAGCGGTTGGAGTTCGGTCGTTGGGGTCAGATTCGGGAATGGGCTCGTCTGGGTTTTCCATGTGCATACCAGGCCATCCAACCCAGACTCCATTTCCAGAGATGACCACAGGTGCGACTGCTGTGACGAGACCTCCAGCGCTAGAAATCAAGTTTCTATTTAAATGCAATAACTAACTATCAATAAACATTATATTCCCCATACATCGAATTCATCCAATTTCATCATTGAAATACAAAAATATCGATGTAAACACTCTGAGCCCATTTTAACTTTTCAGAGCGATAAACAACAAATTTTCCCCGACTATTCAAGAAAACATCTTTTTAATCACGCTCGTTATTTATGATTCCATTACTGCCTGATAAATAACGTCATTAGAGCGTGCTAGTTGCATGCATTGCACGAATATGTATCGTGATGTTAAATGATTTGTTTACCAAAAGATACGCATCATGTGAAACCCGTGTTTTTCAATAATTTTTTTTTCGTAGATAAGAGAGGAAAACAGTTATCATCTTTTTTAGTGCAATGGCTTTCGTTTTTTGATAGACTAAAATACTTTTCAATGTAGACGAGGAAATCCGATTTTTGGTACTACAGTTCTGGAGGATGAGTGTTATGTCAGAATATATCTTGAAACATAGGAATGAACTTTGTTAGGTTTTTGAAGAGTATTTTCATGGTGTAGAGAATATTTTGTTTTGTATTTGACTTATCACTGTACAATTGAAAAAATAATTAATCAATTGTAATATACGACATTGTAGAAATATTATTTACAAACATGACAAATATTATTAAGAGTTCTAGATCTTCACTTTTGATAAGATTAATTTGAATTTCAGCCAAATTTACTGAAAATTGCACTAATTTTGTAAAAAGTTTCCAATTATTGTGATTTAATATTTATTTTGTTATTTTTTATCTATCATTACTATATCATGAGACAAAACTGTGATAAGTTTATAGAAATATACTTTAAAATTTTTAAATTGTTACTGTTAGAATTTTTACACGAAAGATTGGAAAAATCCATAGTTCTTCCCAATTAAAAATAACAATATGACGTAGTGAAAATGCACGATAGACATAGGAAAAAATAATGAAAATTTCAGTAATAGCAAAACATAATAATTTTTCTAAGCTTGTAGATTAGTACATAAGAAATACAGTACATGTTGGTGTATTAATTAATATTTACGATACGATGTGACATAAAGTAAATATTCAGAAAGTATAATTTTTGAGAATAGTTCCATAGTAAAATATAACCATTCTGCAAAAATTCTTTCAGAAAGCTTTCTGAGAGCTTTTACACTTTTTTGAAAGTAAAATTGCAGAGTGAGTATTATGTAGTAACAACGCAAGATTTTTTTCTCTTTTTTTGTGTGTAATCAGTATGAAATGAACAATTTTTGACTTTATCAATGTGTTGGAAATTACTGATTGAATAGTGAAATCTACTGCATAAGTAAAAATTAAATAAATTCAAGCTATTAAAAAAATTTCTTTAGTGGCGCAGCATGAAATATATAAAATTTCACTATACTTTTTTGACTGATATTTTTTGAAATTGAAAAAAGAATTTTTATTTCCAACTTTTCTCTAAAAAGAAGGATAATATTGTTATGTATAAACATATAATAAATATTGTAATATCATAAAAAAAATCTAGTAAATGTCTATTATTTACAGGACATATATTTTCGAACATAAAAATTATGGTGATTTTATCAAAAAATATAGGTAAATTACTTTCTGTACAGTTATGCAGAAAAATTTTTATACTTTTCTCGTATTTTAGATACATTTTCAGGAAAAAACTTGATAATATATTGTAAAAATATATGGTAATTTTACGGAAATTTTCCCATATTTTACAGGAACATCACTATAGTTTTTCTTACAGTATTGTTTATTAATCGAAACAACATTTCTTTGAAATCATACTAAAATACCAATTTTCTTCATTCAAATCAGTTGGAATATTCAGAATAAAACAATCAACAACATAATTCAAGTAGGAAACCCTTGGAACAATGAGAAAAATCTAGTACTTTTTACGGAAAAATATATTAGTTGAAGATCGAGATGAAATATAGTGAATTTTACTATATACAGTATTGTATAGTAGTTGTAATTTTCTATATCTTGTATATTGAAAGCTGTTATTTACTAAAATAAAAAATACAACATGTTTAGTATTTTTTATCTTATATCGACTTATGATTGCGATATTTGACGTTTTACTATACTGCGTGGTAGAAATGAATTGTAATAATAAATGAAAATTAAAATAATATTAAAAATTTCCTAGAACATAGTAATTTTTCCAATATTTATAGTACAAATTACTAGGTTTTTTTCTCAATGAACAATTGAGAAAAAAATTTTGCAACGATAATCATTGTGAAAAGGATGAGTGACACATCCATGAAAGTGGATGAAATTTTGAATAATCCTAAAAAAGTGATTTATCATCCATTTTCAAATATTATGTACATTTTGATGCATACATATCATTGTGATGATGTTTCTGACAAAATTTAAATTTTCCAAAAACATCCAAAATTACTGACACTTGCAGCAAACCAGACTAAACTAATCATTTCCATAAGCCTCCTCAACCACGAAAGAAAAACATGCTCCACATACTCTGCATTCAAAAAACGTGCTTCCATCACATTTACATATCCACGTTTTTATCTCCCGAGAAAGCTCAACAACCCAATCATCATCGTCCTTGGCCCGCATCTTGAATACAAAAAAATGTTTAAAAAACGTACCTGGATTTGCGCTCCAATTCTCCGGTCGCCTCGTTCCTCTTGAGGACGAAGGGCAATCTGTTGCTGACGACGATCATGCTCCCGTTGGAGGTGTAGCCCCTGTGCTCTGTGGTAGGCATGTTTCGAAATTGGCTAATGAAATATCGCGAGACACCGAATAGAGAACGGAAAAGAAACGAATCAAGCGATCCTCGCGTAACGTTGTTCCTCTGTACCTTCCTCCCGACACTCTAACCCGAATTCTCGTTACCGGTCTGGAACCCACGTGCTCTCGTGCAATAACGGCCAAGTTGTTCGCGCTACTGCGACATGCGTCGTTTGGAATATGTAGAGCGATTCGCACGCGAATAGCGTGGATGAAGATAATGCCGACGAGAATTATCCCCGAAAGTGCGGGGAAATATCCCAGTGGCTTCCCGGTTCTTGGGTCTTGTGCATCAGTCAGTACTCGGACTCTGACTGCAAAGTCATGATCGGGGACCTCGGACAAAAGTATGTGCCGGTTGCGTCACGGTGCAAGCCGAGAAACGACAGTGAGACTCATGAGAGAAGACGCTATCTGGTAGCTCATTCGCCGAATGGCGGTACAAAGTGCGCGTTTAGCGACCCATTATCGCCGAGAGGGCCGCGACCTTTCGGGGATCCCGATACCCGACTTGCTCTCTTTCTCCCGCGACCCGGACCGCGATTTCCCTCCCCCCTTGGCCCCCCGCCTCCCCCGAGCTGCCGCACCGAGGGGTTATCTTTTGTTTTGTTTGGCTACCGAACTTCGATGGCCTTATCGCTGCCGTTTTCTCCGCCTACTCATTATTCACGACGATTCAATAGAACATGAACGATTGTGCGGGGTGGTTTTTTTTATTGATTCGGCATGTTTGGGAAGTTCGGGGGGAGGGGGGATGGGGTGGTGGAACGCCTGGATAAAAAATCAGAGTATCGTAATATTTTAGGTAATATTATATTGAATTAATATTGTGATATTTTTTGATTTTGTTATATTTTATGACATTCTAAGAATTTTGATATTTTGTGATATTGTGATATTTTGTCACATTGTGAAATTTTGTGATATTGTGATTATTTATGAGATCGTGACATTTTGTGACGTGTGTGGTGCGCGTGCGCGTGCGCGCGCGTATGTGTGTATTTGTGTGAGATATGCATACTTTTGGTTGCATGCTGGTTACGCGACCTTGAACGACAATTACTGAAAAATGCAAAAAAACCTAACCTAACCTAACCTAACAACATTCTACAGAGTATAAGGAACAAAATTTTTAAAAAATTAGGAAAATCGGTTTAACCGTTTGCGAGTGATGAGGTCACACACGAACAGCATTTCATTTTTATATATATAGATTATTATATATTTTTCATCTTTTAACTGAATTAATTTACTAATAAAATGACAAACATATTTTTACTAAATATTTGTATTTTTAAACAAAATCGTACGATTATTAATTTTTTAAAAGCAGTGGTGGATCCAGAATTTCAAAATAAGGTGTGTACAAAATTTAGAGCTCCATGTGTGCTCCTTACATGCTGGCAAAAGCGAAATTTTACAGAAAATACATAACGTGAAATTTATCACTTTTTTATTTAAAAAAATTTTCTAAATAGTCGTGTTCATATCAACTTCTTTGAATGTATTTTCAACTTCATTTCGATTTCAAAATACGTAGTTATTAGAGTTTTTTCTTGTTTCACAAGTGAAATGAAGTTGAAGCTCGTATTGATTTCACCTTTTTTCATCTTCATTCGTCTTCGCTAACAAGATTTTAATTTGAAAATCGGTTGAAATCGTTATGACTATCAACAAAATCTTGAAATAAATTAAAAAATATAAAATATTACAGTACCTTCGTTTTATTGTTATAATTCATTTTATTACTGAATTAATATTTCAATGAAAAATTGACCTTAATAGTATAGACTAATTGAAAATCATTCGTTTCTATTATTCAATGTTAATATCTTTTTTTCCATGCATGTGTTCGAATGGCCGCTTTTTTACGATGAATCGCGTGAACACAGCCCTCTTTTCGAGCAGCCATAAAATCAGTGGCAGAATT
>JAPYZL010099203.1:0-15114 GCA_030522825.1 Platygaster orseoliae
ATAGTTTGGCTTTCAGTAGTTTCCATAGTTTCTATAGTTTCAATAATTTTCTTACCAATAGTTTCCATAGTTACTATAGTTTCAATAATTTTCTTACCAATTGTTTTGATATAGTTATTTATTTTAAATAACTATATAGTTATTTACTTATTAACTATTATATAGTTTTAACTTTAACTTGAACTCGTGGCGGCCTCAGAACTTTAAAATATCAAATATTTATGTATGTGATACATGAGTAGAGTAGATTGCGAAAAAAAAGTTTCGCGTAAAGATAGACATCCAGTAGAATGGATGTGCATCGTCGTACGTTTGACATCGGTTTCAATGGCTGTCGAAAACAAAACATTAGAAATCCGTTAGAACAGATATTCATACTTATTCAGGGAACATCGTATTTAATAGATGTTCACCACTTCTAGAATTTTTTACAGGAAAATGAACTTTTTCCGGTATCAGAGTTCCAATTTCAAGAACTTAAGCTCGTGCTAGGCTCAGAAGCTTAAGTTCTCAAAATCAGCCAAATATCTCGAAAATTTTCAATTTCATGACTAATTTTCGCGTTTTGGCACCATATTCAGAGTATTTCAACGGAAAATCTTACTTTTCAGGTCTCACAGTTCAAAATTTAGGAACTCAAGCTCATGCTAGGGTCAGAAGCTTAAGATCTCAAAATCAGCGAAATATCTCGGAAATTTCAAATTTTATGGCCAATTTTCGCGTTTTTGCATCAATTTTAGAGTATTTCAACGAAAAATCTAACTTTTTCCGGACTCACAGTTCCAAATTTAGGAACTTAAGCTCTTGCTAAGGTCAGAAGCTTAGGTTCTCAAAATCAGATAAATATCTCAAATATTCTAAATTTCATGGACAATTTTCGCGTTTTTTCAGCAAATTAAGAATATTTCAACGGTAAATCTAACTTTTTTTCGTCACACAGTTTTAGATTTTAGAACTTAAACTAGTCCCGGGCTCAGAAATTAAATATATCTAATTTTAAGTATGTGATATATAACTAGAGACGATTGCGAAAAAAAAGGTCCGCGTAACGATAGACATCCATGACGACGGATATGCAACGTCGTACGTTTAACAACGGTTTTACTGGATGTCGATATTAAAACATTAGACATCCGTTAGAACAGATGTTCATACTAACACGGCAAACATCTTGTTTAAATAATACTAACCACTTGTAGAATTTTCTACCGGAAAATTAAACTTTTTCGGTCTTACAGTTCCAAATTCAGGAACTTTGGCTCGTTCTAGGCTCGGAAGCTTAAGTTCTCAAAATCAGCGAAATATCTTGTAAATTTCAAATTTGATGGTCAATTTTCGTGTTTTTGCACCAATTTTAGAGTATTTCAACGAAAAATCTAACTGTTTCCGGTTTCACAGTTCTAAATTTAGGAACTTAAGCTCGTGCTAGGCTCAGAAGCTTAAGTTCTCAAAATCAGCGAAATATCTCGAAAATTTCAAATTTTATGGCCAATTTTCGCGTTTTTTCAGCAATTTCAGAGTATTTTGACGGAAAATCTAACTTTGTCCGGTCTCACAGTTCCAAATTTAGGAACTTAAGCTCGTCCTTAGCTCAGAAGCTCAAGCCCTCAAAATCAGCCAAATATCTCGAAAATTTCCAATTTTAAGGCCAATTTTAGTGTATTTCAACGGAAAATCTAACTTTTTCCAGTCTCACAGTTCCAAATTTAATAACTTAAGCTCGAGCTAGACTCAGAAGCTTAAGTTCTTAAAATCAGCGAAATATTTCGAGAATTTCAAATTTTATGGCCGATTTTCACGTTTTTTCAGCAATTTTAGAATTTTTTAACGGAAAATCTAACTTTTTCCGGCCTCACAGTTCCAAATTCAGGAACTTAAGCTCGTGCTTAGCTCAGAAGCTTAAGTTGTCAAAATGAGGCAAATATCTCAAAAACTTCAAATTTTATGGCCAATTTTCGCGTTTTTGCAACAATTTTAGAGTATTTCAACGGAAAATCTAACTTTTTCCGGTCTCACAGTTTCAAATTTAGAAACTAAGGCTCGTGCATAGCTCAGAAGCGTAAGTTCCTAAAATCAGCAAAATATTTCGAGAATTTCAGATTTTATGGCCAATTTCCACGTTTCTTCAGCAATTTTAGAATTTGTTAACGGAAAATTTAACTTTTTCCGGTCTCACAGTTCCAAATTTAGGAATTCGAGCTCGTGCTAGGCTCAGAAGATTGAGTTCTCAAAATAAGCCAAATATCTCGAATATTTCAAATTTTATTGCCAATTTACGCGTTTTTGCACCAATTTTATAGTATTTCAAGGGAAAATATAACTTTTCCCGGTCTCACAGTTCCAAATTTAGGAACTTAGGCTCGTGCTAAGCTCAGAAGCTTAAGTTCTAAAAATCAGCGAAATATCTCAAAAATTTCAAATTTTATGGCCAATTTTAGCGTTTTTTTCAGCAATTTTAGATTTTTTTAACGGAAATTTTAACTTTTTCCGGTCTCACAGTTTCAATTTTAGGAACTTAGGCTGGTGCTTAGCTCAGAAACCTAAGTTCTTAAAATCAGCGAAATATCTCGAAAATTTCAAATTTTATTGCCAATTTTCGCGTTTTTGCACAAATTTTAGAGTATTTCGACGAAAAATCTAACTTTTTCCGGTCTCACAGTTCTAAATTTAGGAACTTAAGCTCGTGCATAGCTCAGAATCTTAAGTTCCTAAATTCAGGCAAATATCTCGAAAATTTCAAATTTTAGGTCCAATTTTCGCATTTTTGCACCAATTTTAGAGTATTTCAACAGAAAATCTAATTTTTTCCGGTCTCACAGTTCTAAATTTAGGAACTCAAGCTTGTTCTGTGCTCAAAATATAAAGTTCTCAAAATCAGCCAAATATTTCGGAAATTATAAATTTTATGGCCAATTTTCGTGTTTTTGCAATAATTTTATAGTATTTCAACGGAAAATATAACTTTTTTCGGTCTCACAGTTGCAAATTTAGAAGTTTAGGCTCCTGCTAGGCTCAGAAGCTTAAGTTCTCGAAATCAGCCAAATATATTGACAATTTTGAATTTTATGTCCAATTTTCCCGTTTTTGCACAAATTTTAGAGTATTTTAACGAAAAATATATAATATTATATAGCATATATATAGCGAGCTATGTATATATATAGCTATATAGCTTATGAATATATAATATATATAGCCATAATAACATAAATGCAACTGGACGTGCAAAATCAGATATTTCGTATCAAAAATTTTTCTCCACTGTCCTTAACTTTTTCGGGCTTCTCAAGCTTAGTCGTTGGTTGCAAAATATTCGAATTAGTGTATACTCATTAACCTATGAAAACTTCATAGTTTATTCGGCAAGCGAGATATTTCTGTTTCAATATTATCGGATTTGGAAACAAAATAATGTATAATTTTTTCGTTAAATCGAGCAAGTCTTCACCATCTTTAATCTTGTCAAATGAAGATAAAACATGTTTTCGTTTTTCTGTGATCCTCATTTTACTATATAAAAACTCGATAACTCACGAGCAAAATCAGATATTTAGTATGAAAAATTTTTTTCACCGTCCTCTAATTTTTTCGGGCTTTTCAAGCCTAGTCGTTGGTTGCATAATAGTCAAATTAACGTTTTCTGTTACGACGTACGAAAATTTTCACGTTTCTCCGGCAAGCGAGATACTTCTGTTTCAAATTACCGGATTTGGAAACAAAATAATGCGTACTTTTTTTGTTCAATCGAGCAAGTCTGCACTATCTGAAACCTTGTCAAATGAAGAGAAAAGAAGTATTCGTTTTTCTGTAATCTCAATTTTACTACATAAAAACACGATAATTCACTCGCAAAATCAGATAATTAGGTTGAAAATTGTTCCATTACTTTCTTTCAGTTATTTCGGGCTTTTCAAACCTGGTCGTTGGTTGCGAAATATTTAAATGAACGTTTACTGTTAAGACCATTGAAAATTTTCGCGTTTCCCCGGGAAGCGAGATATTTCTGTTTTAATATTATCGGATTTGGAAACAAAATAATGTATACTTTTGTTGTTCAATCGAGAAAGTCTTCACAATCTAAAATCTTGTCAAATAAAGAGAAAACAAGTTTAAGATTTTCTGTTATCCTCATTTTACTACATAAAAACTCGATAATTTACGGGCAAAATCAGATAAATCGTACAAAAATTTTTCTTTCCTCTCCTTCAGTTTTTTCGGGCTTTTCAAGCCTGATCGTCGGTTTCGTAATATTCGAGTTAACGTTTTCTGTTAAGACCTACGAACATTTCGACATTTCCTCGGCAAGCAAGATAATTCTGTTTCAATATTATCGGACTTGGTAACAAATTTGTATACTTTTTTTGTTCAATCGTGCAGTCTTCACTATCTGAAATCTTGTGAATGAAGATAAAACATGTTTTCGTGTTTCTGTGATCCTCATTTTACTACAAAAAAACTCGATAATTCATGTGCAAAATCAGATAATTAGGATCAAGAATTTTTCTTTTCTGTCCTTTAGTTTTTCCGGGCTTCTCAAGCCTAGTCGTTGGTTGCGAAATATTAGAATTAACGTTTTCTGTAAAGACCTACGAAAATTTCGACGTTTCCTCGGCAAGCGAGATATTTCTGTTTCAATATTATCGGATTTGGGAACAAATTTGTGTACTTTTTTCGTTCAATGGAGCAAGTCTTCACTATCTGAAATCTTGTCAAATGAAGAGAAAACAAGTTTACGTTCTTCTGTAATCCTCATTTCACTACATAAAAACTCGACAATTCACGTGCAAAATCAGATAATTTGTAAAAAAAATTTTTCTTTACTGTCCTTTCTCTTTTTCGGGCTTTTCAAGCCTGGTCGTCGGTTACGAAATATTCAAATTAACGTTTCCTGTGAAGTTCTACGAAAATTTCAACGTTTTCTCGACAAGCTAGATATTTCTGTTTCAATATTATTGGATTTAGGAACAAAATTATATATCCTTTTTTTGTTCAATCGAACAAGTCTTCATCATCTGAAATCTTGTCAAATGAAGAGAAAAGAATTTTTTGTTTTTCTGTAATCCTCATTTTACTACATAAAAACTCGATAATTCACGTGCAAAATCAGCTTATTCGTATCGAAAATTTTCTTTACTGTCTTTTAGTGTTTTCGGACTTCTCAAGCCTGGTCGTTGGTTGCGAAATATTCAAATTAACGTTTCCTCTTAAGACCTACGAAAATTTCCACGTTTTCTTGGCAAGCGAGATATTTATGTTTCAATATTATCGGATTTGGATACAAATTTATATACTTTTTTTGTTCAATCGAGTAAGTCTTCACTATCTAAAATCTTGTCAAATGAAGAGAAAACAAGCTTTAGTTTTTTTCGTAATCTCAATTTTACTATATAAAAACACGATTTTTAATAACATAATTAATTAGGCAAAAAAAATCTCTATCCGTCGGGATTTGAACCTGTGAGTTTTGGATCATAAATTCGACACGCTAACACTGTGGCCAATGATGTTATTGTATAGGGACACGAAAAATGCTTCTCATAAACTTCTTCCTTTACTGTTCAATGAAATATTCAAACAAACGATGAATGAGTTATTTTAAAGATATGTTTGATATATTTATACTGTGGAAAATCATTTAACCGAAAATAAATCACTTGTATTACCTGGAAAACTGGATTATCTATTGAAAAATCCATTCTCGCCCCTTGTAGTTTTTGGAGAGCATAGCGAGTGCATAACTTATGCGTCCTCTTACACTCTTTTTGTACAAAAAAAGAGCGTAAGAGAAAACGTTTCAAAACCGCTATCGGAACTGCAAATACGTGTATGACGAATCAAAACCACATACCTTACGTTACATTTATGTGAATTTTCACCTGTTTTATTTGTTATTCAACTCATATTTTTTGTATAGAAATGAAAAAATACTAGTATGTATGTGACGAGTCGAAAAATAAGAAATCATTGTTGTTTATTGTAAATATTGCAAGGATGAGAGTGAGAAAAATGTATGAAATCATGATTGAATAACAAAATTCGCTAATACTTTCAAAATAACGTAAATTCTGAAAATACTGAGTTCAAAAAAATATCTAAATTTTCAAATTATTCAAATTTTGACACATTATGTATTGATTTTTCTACATTTTTACAGTTTTGTGATCTTTGTCAATTCACGTAGAAGACTTAAAATTCATAAAAATGAATGGTTTTTTACAATATTGAAATTCTTGCAATTTCTGAAACTTTCAAATGTCTGACAACTTTTAGAATTTCCCTGATCAATCACATTTTTAAAATTCCGAAAATGGCTCAAATATTTGGATTGAACAAAATTTAGTGAATATTCAAAATGTCAGTATTCTTGGAAATTTAAAAATTATAATAATTCACGTGGTTCTTATAGCGTGGTAAAAATTTAGGAAATTATGATGGAATAACATAGTCTGCTTGTATGTTCCAAATAACGTAAAGTCTGAAAACACTGAGTTAAGAAAGCATCTGAATTTTTAAATTTTCCGAAATTTGGCATATTTTCCAGTTTTTTACATTCTTCTCATTTCGTGATTTTTGTATATTCATATAGAAGACTCGAAATTCATAACTATGAGTGACTTTTTACAATATTGAAATTCTTTCAATCGCCAAAATGTTCAAATTTCTGAAATTTTTTAGAATTTCTCTTATCAATCACATTTCTACAATTCTTAAAATTGCTCAATCATTCGAAGTTCACAAAATATTCCGAATTTTCAGAATGTCAGACTTCTCGGAAATTTTGAAATTATAATAATTCACGGGCTTCTTATAATTATACTGTAGGAAAAATTTAGGAAATTATAATGGAATAACAAAATCTGCTGATATATGTATTACAAATAACGTGAATTCTGAAATTACTAAGTTTAGGAAATCTGAATACTCAATACTAAAATAAATAGGCGAATAAAATAATAAAATAGACACCAAAAATAAGAAAAAAAATAATAAATACTAAAATAGATACTAAAGAAATTTCTCGATCATTATAACATATTGCTAAATTTCAATTTGTTAATGACTTAGTTAAATTTGGAATTTTGATGATAGATGATAGAAAAATGTTAGTATTGCAATGATTGCTAAAAATATTGTTTCGAGATAAAAAAAATACGAACCCATTTTGAATTTTTTTTCAACTTTGAACAATTATTGTGATGACAAATGATTTATAACTTGATTGAATTTCGGTATTTTTCTCTAAGTTTTTGAAGTTTGAATCTGGTGTTTAAAAATCAATCATTTATGTGCAGAGACAATTCTGTGGTATTCCGGCATAACCGAATAAGTCCATTTTGCTATAAGGCTCAAAATTTATACAGAATATTACGTAAAATGAGCCTTATGGCAAAATGAACTTATTCGCTTATGCCGGGACACCTTATGCCGGGACACCACAGAATTATATTTTTATAAGTCAAGATTTTGAATCAAAAAGGTAAATAAAAAAAATGAAAATAAGGTATTTTGAAACTTTATAAGTTATACAAGTATTTCGAATTAATTATCGCAGAATTTATGAACAACTTATACAATTTTCATGATAAAACTTGAATTTAACTTCATTATCAAAAGTGATAAGAGAGAAAATTTAAAAGTTTTCAAAAGTGTAATTACGAATTTAGGGAGTAATTTCTAAAATTTGCAATTATTATAATATTCCCTCTCTAATTATTCAACATTTTCACTAATTTCAATTTAAATAATATTTCATAGCAAAACATCGTGAAAATTTGAACCTTAAATAAAATTTCTGGGTTTTTCCCACCTTACAATAAAAAAATAGACACTTTCGATTTTTTGTTTTGTTTTTCTTTTTTATTAATC
The DNA here is from genome assembly GCA_030522825.1 of Platygaster orseoliae. Classification (NCBI taxonomy): domain Eukaryota; kingdom Metazoa; phylum Arthropoda; class Insecta; order Hymenoptera; family Platygastridae; genus Platygaster; species Platygaster orseoliae. The sequence goes on from JAPYZL010099203.1 coordinate 7,867, forward strand.
TCATTCACAACTCATGCACCAAAGGTTTTCCATCGAGTCCATTAAGAATATTTTGAGCTGCAATAACAGCCATTTCAGTCCTGGTTTTTTCAGTTGCACTTCCCAAATGTGGTATAACAACTGCAAAAGATTATTTATAATTGTTCATTTTTCAGTGGTTCCCAAGAAATTTTAAATAACAGAGAAAACTTATGAAAAAAAAGTGAAAAATTACTCCAAATTTGAGTGGCAGTATTCTGACTCGACGTAGATTAAAAAATTTTATTTAAAAAACAAAAAGAATTTTAGGAAACTTTATTTAAATAAATTGATTAATACTAAATTTAGTTATATGTATAAAAAAGAGTTATCCAAGATTTCCTCTTTTGCCAGAAAAAAAGTAGGAGAAATTCAAAATTTCACAACTCATTTTGTTATATCAGAATATTCCAAGTATAACTATGATATAAATTATAATAATGAATTTCGAAAATATATAATAACAATATTTTTCTAACAAAATGAATAATCTTTAATCGAATCTTAAAAAAATAAGTGCTAAAATACAGTACAATCTTGCATTTTTGGATATGTAAAAGATTCAAGTAACTCAACTACTTTAATTACAAGACTTAATTTTTAATTCAGAATTATTTTTTTTTAATTCACCAGCATTGGGTAGTTTCAGAAGTTCGTGATCAGCAGGTAACGGTTCTGGACTCGTGACATCTAATCCTGCTGCAAATATTGTACGATTTTTCAAAGCCCGAACTAAACTATCAGTTTTCACAACTGCTCCTCTGCCAACGTTCACAAAAACAGCAGTTTTCTTCATTTTTGCAAAAGCTTCGTCATTGAACATTTCTTTGGTATCGTTGGTCAAAGGTACCACGACAAACACGAAATCGCTTTGTCTCAAAAGTTCGTCCAAGGAGACAAACATGGCTCCTAATTCATCACCTGAAACAATTTTTGAAATTCGAAAAATTCGATATATATGAAATGTAGATTATTGCAGAAAAATTTGAAAATTTGATTCGAGGGCCCAATTTTTAAAATTCTGATAATTTTGTAAATTTCAAATTTCAATTATTTCACAATTTTATAAACATTTAAAATTGTTTATACCCTCTTTCTTTTTTGAACGTCCAGTGTATAAGAAATGACTAACGTGGAAGCCATTCAAATGTTTAACAATTTCTTTGCCAATGCTTCCCAGGCCTACAATGCCCACAGTTGAGCCACGAATTTCTTGACCTAATAACCAGTGAATTCCTCTTTCGACATTCCCTCTAATTATGGAATGAAAATTATTGTCAATTCAAGGATTTTTTCCTTACAATTTGTGACTTGAATAAAACTTTTTCGTTTCTGACGTTACAACGTACGAAGTAAGATCGAAATCATTGAAATTAAAAATAAAACACGAAAAAAATTCATCGAATAGAATATAGTTCATTTTTTAACTTGATTGCATGACAAAAGCTGAAAAAAAAAATTTTATTATTCAAATAATTATTTAAGTAACCAATTATTGATTTGAATTTCAAAACTTCTTTTGTATGTTGAGTTTAATAGTGTTGGCCATTTTGTCGGATCAGGTTGCAAGATATTGAATTTTCAATGTTCTAAAAGATAAATTTTGTTGCATTTTTCAACAACTTATTCTATCAATTTTATATAAAAATTCCATTCTCGACAAGAGGATTCAGAAAAAGAGCATTCAAAAAATAATAATTCAGAAAATTTTTGAAAGCAATCAATTTAGAGTGATTTTTTATTACTTCGGACAAAAAATCGACATTTTGTTTGACTATTTCGATTCTTCGTATGAAAATAAATGAATTTTATGAATATACGTATTCTACATCTTTCTAATTTTAATTTAAACAATGACGAGAACTTTGAATCGCTTCGAATGTTCGAAACTTCTAAATTTGATTTAAATGTTTTTTTTTGTAATTACAGCGAAGTAACATTAATTGCATTAATTTGCATACTCATGAGTATGCATATATCTATTTTTAATCTAAATGAGTGAAAAAAACACTAACAATATCAATTTATGCTAAAAAGGACAAAAAACCACAGTAAATCAATAAATTTCCATAAATTCGTTTTTGACATAGATTAATGTCAAATATTGTTGAAATTTACAACGAAAATTCCATATCTTGAAAATTCAAGCTTATTCGAAAAAAAAGACTTGTTCAAATTTGAACTGATTTTGCTACTAGCAAAGTGTAATTATATGTATATATATATATATATTATAATAATAATATAATATAATAATAATTATATATATACATGTTTTTAAATGTTTAGTGATATGAATCATGAGCAAATTATTATTCATAAATTTTTCATCGTTTTGTTATACTCGTTTAGTTTTAATCGCCCTTCGTATCCTCGCCGCGCAGCGTCAAGCATCAGCAATACAGCAATTTCAGCAACAGCCGACGACAAAACTTCCGGCGTATGACCAACTTTAATTCCTCGTTTTTTTATTTCCGGTACATCCAAGTGGTCATGTCCGGCTGACATGGTAGAAATTACCTTCAACTCTGGTCCTATTCAAAAGTTCAAGGAATCAAAATAAAAAATTCTTTCCATTTCGATTTCGCGAAAAAATCTTATGAATTCAAAAACCTGATTTGATCAGTTTTTCATTTCAAGGATGTTATAGAATTCTCGGCTTCGAAAAATTTTTATACTTTTATGACACTTCTCTTATGTGATTATCTTAGAAAAAAACTTTATAGTTGAAATTCGTTTATTGTGATCCATCTAAATCGGAATTAAAAGCTTAAGGTAAACGAGACTATAATCCGCAAATTGTAATGTTTATTATATAAATATTTCATAAAGTGATTTTATTTATTCTCATTAATAGAACAATCATTTTTGGACGTTCCTCCTTTCAATTTCCAAACTTTTTTCCATCTTCCTTGAATATTTTTCACTTATTAACACAAAAACTATTTATTAAAAAAATTTTTATTCACCTGCTCTATTGAGGAATTCACTGTTAACAAAATTTTTATGAGTTACAAGAAAAAAACCAGCGTGTCCTGGTATGGTTTTCAAAACGTCTTCTCTCTCAGGAAGAGGATCTGCCATTATGGTTAAATTGCATCTAGAATGTTGGAAAAAATATAATTAATTATTTTTTTTTTAATGAAGTTTGTTAGTTAGCATTCTTGTAAATAAATGATGGGAAAAATTGCGATTCTAAAAATTACTGTCTTATCTTGAAGTGTGTTCGAGATAAGTCGTTGGAAAGATGATACATCGAAAATTGTGTTGTTCGGTTATAGAGCATTTGATAACATGATAATGAGAAAAATTGTTTAATAATCCTTCCCTTCTTTCCTCCCCTTCAACTATGAAAAATCATATAAAAAACTTTCAATGTTAAGGTTACTTTTTTACAATAAACTGTAAAAAATTTTAGCTGTCTTTTTGTTTCCAGAGCTATTATGAAAACTTTGTGATAAAAAAATATCAGGTTTAGAATTTGTTTTTCCTGGGTTTTAGTTGCAAAAATTTTTAATTTCTGGATATTGGGTGTCAAAATTTTCACGTTTTTTATTTTCGAGTCTAAATTTTGGGATTATATTATTATCTTGAGTATTTTTTATTGAACGTAGTTAATATTGTAATTATTAAAATTTGTTGTTCTGAGTTTCTAATCACACGAAGATTATTTTCTATGTTGAATATTGATTTAGTTTTGATATAAATTTTTAAAAAATTCCTATTTCTTAACTTGTATTAAATAATAAAATTTACATGAAAATAAAATGTTCTTTATTCAAATGATTATTAGTTTTTTTTTTGTAATATGATTTGGTTTGTATAGCTTTTTATCCCTTAATCATTGACGTAGTATTGTACGAATTGCTGATGATTCAGCACGTGAATTTAAGACAAAAATAAAAAGTCCGAAAATTTTGCAGAGCTTGTTATTTTTGTGAATACTCGAATATTGTATTTAAAGATCAAAATTTGAGAAATCTAATACATTTCTGTATTATTTTTTGAATGTTAGTATTTTTGATGTCAGGTTTATAGTTCGAATGTACGAAAGTTTGCAAAATGTAGAGTATAAAAATTTGAAGCTTATAATTTTCATGAATTAAGATATTGACAATAAATTCTGTTTTTACTTGATTTTGACATTTTTTACTAATACCCGAAATTTTCTTGGAAAATTTCCTTAGAATCTAATAAATAACATATTCAAGTTCAAACATGAGTTTCTTAATTATTACGATAGAAGGATTTATTTATTCCTGTACATTTATGTAATATTTTATTGCAGTACCGAAAACCAAATTCTTATCAAAAACATATCACAGAAGATAATAATTTCTTCGAGAAAATTCCAGAATATTTATCTTTTAAGATAAGAACTGTAAAGTTATTGAAAGTAAATAAAAAATCGTACTATCAAGTTCTTCATTTTTAAACTTCAATTTCAACATTTTTAAATAATGGAACTTTTTGAGTTTTGTAAACAGTATGATTCATATATCTCAAAACCAAATTTTTGAAATTTAGAATTCTCATCTTCTATTCTCAAAATTTTGTAGTCTGAAGTGGTTGACCTTTAAATTTTCTGATTCAGATTTCTCTTTAAATCTAAATCAATTTAATTTCAGTGATTCTCATTGATTAAAAAATTAACTAATGAAACTTCCACATTTTGAATTTTCGTTCTTGGTCATTAAAATCTCTGAAATTCGCAGAATTCAAAACCTGTGAACCTGAGGCGAAGCATTCCTGAAATTTTTTATTTCTATGAATTTAAACTCTTGCATTATAATTCTTCCAAATTTTCTATATTTTCGAAATTTATTTCGATCGTGAAAATTCAGGAATATTTATTATTTAAGATAGGAACTGTAAAATTATCGAAAATTTTAGTCGAAAATCGTACTTTCAAGTTCTTCATTTTGAAACTTCGAATTCCAAATTTTTAAATGATGAAACTTTTTGAGTTTCGTAAATTTTATGATTCTCAAAACCAAACTTTTGGAATGTAGAATTCTTATTTTATATTCTCAAAATTTTTTACAGTCTGAAGTATGATAAACTTTAAATTATCTGATTCAGATTTCTCTTTAAATCGAAATCAGTTAAATTTCACTGATTCTTAGTGGCCAAAAAATGAAACAAAAACTTTGATTTACCTCTGAACATCAGTAAAAATAGCTATTTTAATGTTTTAGATTCAGAGAGTAACTCGCATAATGAAATTTTTACATTATGAGTTTTCATTTTTGATCTCCAAAATTCACAGAATTTGAAAATTATGAATTTCTAAAAATGTTCATTTCTATTTAGAAATTCAACTCTCGCATTATAAATATACTAAATTTTTTATATTTTCGACTATAATCTGGTGTTTGGAACGGTTAAATAAAAATCGACGAAATTAATAACAAAAAAAAATGAGGTTGATCAAGTATGACGAATTCGCTAATGAACATTCAGTAATAAATATAACTCAAAGAATAATCGTAACATGTTTGTTTTTTCAAAGAGAATATTATTTTCAAAAAAATTTCTTAAATACTCGTTGAGTTTAACACACTTACATACCTCCATTCAATAAATAATCCGCCTTCTATAAATAATAATAATACAAGTCTCACATTCAAAAACATCAATAAAAGTTCTTATCATGTTTTTGTTTCCAATTTCTAAAAGAATGCGATAGAATCCAAAAAAACTTACTTCGATCGCAATAAATCCAAAGCCTTTTTTGGGACTTCACTACTTCCAATCAGAACACGCGGCTTTGCCATGATCGATATTTCGTTACACGATGTTGAAGTGATGATTTTTATCAGTGTAATGGCGGAAAGAAATAGCAAGTTCATTGCTCGAAAGCGGAATTACTACTACTGTGAATGAGGCAGAGGAAAATGCGATGCGATTGCGAAAGTTGCAAACTATAGTGAGAGATTGGAATAAAGTTCGCAAGTTACTTGCTTGAACGTACTGTAGCAAACTGCAAGGTAAATGCAAAAACAGCTTTTCACTTACGGGGACTGACCAGATACCTGAGCTATAAAAAAATTGGGTTAGAAATTTTTCTGCTGCCTTTCGGAGGGATTTAATGAAAAATAACATAAAATTGCATTGAATTGTAGCATACCTGAATAATTACAAATATTTGAATTGTACCGTTCTTTTTTCCAAAAATTACGAAACTTGACGTGTAGTCTTTTGAGAAAAAACATGTTTTTTCTAGTATTTTACCTTACTCAACTAAAATTTACTTAAATATACTAAATTTTACTCAAAGTTTTTTTAAATGTAACAAAAATATTATAATAATAAATTATAAATAAATTATGGTAATTATTAATTTAAATAATCAAAAATATATAAACTATAATAATTATATATAAATATATAGGAGAGACTGGGGCAAAATGCGCAGTTTTTGATATTATTAAATTTTTGATGCAGCATACGGGCTGAGAGGATCTGCAAATGACACTAAATTGTAACCCACATATGTGGCTACAATTTAGCCTGAGGCAACTTTAGTTCTAGTTGAACCTTATGCCTCATATATTTATTAAAAAAAAAACGATTTTCTGCGCATTTTGCCCCACGCTGGGGTAAAATGCGCAATTGCGGAAAAATGGGGTTTTCACGAGGTTGATTGCTGAAAAATTGTGGGAAACACAAAATAAATGATTTCGTAAATAATCTAAATAAAAATTTTTTAGTTAAGAACAAAATTTGATTCTAAAAATTTTTATTTGTTATTAAGAACCGAAATTTTTCAGGTAGCGATCGAGTGTCCATCGAGCAACAGAAAAGCGTTTCGACGCGCAATTCGCAGACATTCTCTCGCCGACAGCCTTGCACTATTCGAATAATTTTCCACCATCAATACGCTCTGTTTTGCGAACATGAACGCGAACCATAATGAAAAAAATGCTAAAAAAAAAACAAATTTTGAGAAAGTACGTTATTTCACAAAAATTAAAAAAAAGGTCGTCAAACTTTCAAATTCGATTGCAAAAAGAAAGGTGTTGAGTGTTGAGGTGGTGTGTTCAAAAGTGACACACCACCTTTTTTTTGCTCATCACTCTCATCACATTTTTCAAGAATATGTTAGGGGGCCCCGGGGCACTGCCCCGGCCTCGATACGACCCTGGGTGTAGAAACAATTTGACGAAAAAAAAAGTGAAGGAAATAGCGTAACATGACCAAACACAGCGAAACAATACAAAACAAGCA
>JAPYZL010099220.1:0-40643 GCA_030522825.1 Platygaster orseoliae
TAGAACATGATCACATATTTTCAAGTTTCGAGAATATTCTAGAAAAGAAAAGAAACTTCGAATTTTTTTTCTACGAACTTTTCCTACAACCTGATAGCAATATTCATGCGTTACCACTATATGTGCGACGTTTATTAAAAACCGCACGTTCTCGGGACGACGAAAGTGTTTTTTATCGAATCAGAAAAATAATTTTTCTCTCAGGAAATATACCAAATGAGTTTTTTTCTTGAAGCAAATTTTCCGCCGAAAAAAGAGATGTTTCGTTTTTAAAAAAATTTTTGTTCTCCACCGATTTGTCGAAGTCAACCTTGAAAACGACCTTTGGGGAAATGTCGTGCACATTTTTTTCTCTTAAATTTTTTTTTTTTTTTAATTTCTACTAACACGATTTAATGCTACACGAATGTTGTTACACATGAATGTTATCAACCAAATTATCTACTCTACTATCGATTTTTGCTAATGATAGCTCATCAACTTTTTCAAACTTAAATTTTGTTGCACAGTGTTATTAATGTTTGTATTCATTTTATTCATTTGATTATTGATACATGTATTGATATTATTCATTTGATTATTGATGCTTGTATTGATATTATTCATTTGATTATCACTGTGCAACAAAATGTAAGATCAAAAAAGTTGATGAGCTCTCATTAGCAAAAATCGATGATACATGGCCCCAAACGCATATAACATATGTCGGAGCATTTTCAAAAGTTAGTTCTTGTTTACGAGTAATTAATTATTAAAAATTCTAAACTATAAATCGTATAATTCCCTCAATTTTCATTCGGTTTTAAAAACGGAAAAAGGGAAATCGCTCTTTTAAATTGATGAACCTATTTCTGCTAAAAAATTTACGTAAGTTGCATTTTTTTTGCAGTTTTTTGCAAAAATTTTCGCATTTTTTTTGTAAGTTTGCAAAACAATTTTGCAAAATTGTATTTCTGGGAAAAAGTGATCAATTATTCATTGTTATCAACATTTTTATTAAAGTTTAATCAAAATATTATAGTTCATAAAATAATAAAGTTTATGAAATTTTGTTGAAAGTAATTATTTATTATCATTCCCTGAAATGTAGCTCTGCGAAAATTTTTGCAAACTTCCAAAAAAATGCAAACATTTTTGCAAAAAAACGCCACTTTCCGCAAATTTTTCAGCACTAATAGGTTTCCCAATTTAAAAGGAAGATTTTCCTTTTTTCGTTTTTAAAATCAAATGAAAATTGAGGGAGTTATACGATTTTTAATTTAGAATATTTAATAATTAATTACTCTTAAACAAGAGCTAACTTTTGAAAATGTTCCGACATATATGCGTTTGGGGCCATGTACTATTGATTTTCGCTAATGAGAGCTCATCATTTTTTTTAATTTTAAATTTTGTTGCACAGTGTACTTAAAGTTCTTTTTGAATTTAAAATCGTGCCTTGATTTTGTTGCACCTTAAAATGCAGTAGCAAATGCTATGAATATTACAATCGAAAAAGTCATTCTTATTGTAAGATGCAACATAACTGGGGAAGTATTTGAAACTGAAATAGTGTCTTAAATTAGGGCCATTCGGAAATTGTTTGAAATTGAAGGTAATATTTGAATTTAAGTCGTGTCTTGATTTTGTTAGATTTCAACATGAGGCAGTGAATATTATGAATATAACACTCTAAAATGCCATTCTTAATGAAAAGATTTAACTTAATTTAGTCATGACTTGAAACTCAAATAGTGTCTTGAATTTCGTCCATTTTCAAATTATCTTAAATTAAAGCTAATATTCAAATTTAAAGAATAGCCTTCATTTCGTTGCATCTCAAAATAAGGTCCAATTTTTAAAGTGCACGATTTTCTTATCCTCGAAGGTAGAGTAACACTCCCCACTCTTTCCCTATACCTAAACTGTCGCATCGGGTCATACCCTCACTCGACCAACTCGGCCCGCGATACGCAACAAGTGCACCGTACATTCTATGCAAACACCGTTTGCAAGACAGGTAAAATCGTGGAGGCAGGTCTTGCAGGAGCCAGTTCTGTTACAGTAGGCCACGAAGCAACACTCACGTTACCGCTCCTCGCGAGACTCTCTCTTTACGTTAAATAAGTGAACGATTCCGCGAGTGACGTTCAATCCTAAAAACCGTCCTCCAATCCCAAAAAAAACTGCACAAACCCAAAAAAAACCCCATTATGCCCGGGGGCGAAAGTTCCTGATTACCTCCCGCAACCGGCGACACTTCCGGCAACGCGGAAGAGAAAGCGAATGGCAAAAATCGCTGGAAAATAACGACGCTTGGATTTTTCGATTCCGCGCAAGGATCTCACTTGGGATAATTAATCTCGGCGATTAATTATCCGGAGGATGGATTTGTGAGGGACGTGCAAAGAGAGATGATTGGCAAGGTTCTGCTGGCCCTGTGGATCATTCGCTGCCTCGTTTTCACAGGTACTCTAAAAAGTCCATCTTATTTGAAGTGCAGCTAAATGAAGGCACGACTGGAAATTCGAATACTATCTTCAAATTAGTGTCTTCAATCAAGAATGGTTTCCTCAAATTGTGAACTTCAAGTCGGGGCTTGATTTAGATGTATCTTAAAATAAGATTCAATTTTTAGAGTGACAGTTTCTTTGATGGAAAGTGCGTGAATTCGGCAGGGAATATTTATGGGCGAGCTCGAGCACTCTCGAATTCGTTTGTAGAAACTCGCTTGTAACTGTTTCTGAAAGAGAATTCATGGGCGAAAGCACCAAAGTTACACGGGATATTTAGAACGCACGCTGATTAAGCGGGTCAATGCGTTACGAGCGACGATGTTGAAATCGATTTTGCGGGATCAACGAGCTTTTACTGAAGGGATTCACAAATTTTTGGGTGGGCAATAATCTCTTAATTTGAATCAGTCAGTGATAACTTGACTGAAAGATCTGCTGTTTTCGCCATTTTGAAAGATGCATCAGTAAAAATGTCACTGTTTGCTTCTGTCCTACTGACGAATCAATCAATCGAAATTGCACAGCCCCATGAACATATGTTAGGATTTATTGATTTGACATTACAGATTTATTAATTGTATAATAAATAGTTGAGTTATTTCTTCTGGAATTATCCTTATAACGTACGCTATAAAATGAAACGATAAATAAAACGAAAAAAATGATCGATTCAGAAAACAAGTAAAGAATGGAAAAATTACTGACTATTAAAATACAGAAAAAAAATATTTTTTTGTAGTTGCAGAGTATCTAAAAAATTATATATAAGTAGTTTAAATTGTACGGATACTGAAATAATGCGAAGAAAAACTAAAAGTACTAGAAATGTATAAAGTACTATAAATCAATGGAGATATTGTTTTCTGAAAAATCTGGTCATATAGAAATTAATAAGTATATTTAAAAAAGCAACAATACTTTATTGTTTTTTTTTTTTTTGAAGGATTTTCTTAAAGGATATTGGGTTCAGAATAAGGAATTAGCGAGTTGTTGACATTGAAATTCTTTCCTCACGAGTTTTTCAGATCAGCAGTTTTTTTATTTTTTATTTATGCTCTCAATAAGATACAGACTGACCATGCCAAAAATGAAAACTTTAAAACATGAGATTATTAAAAAAATTAAATATCATCATAATTATATTAATAAATGATATGAAAATATAATTAACTAAATCTGAATCAGTAAAACTTTAATTGATTCAATCAGTCAGTGATAACTTGACTGCAAAATCTGTTATTTCTGTCCTCAAGACATATTAATCAATCGAAATTGCACATCGTCGTAAAAAAATGTTAGAATTTATTTCCTTGGCATTATCAATTTATTAACTGTATTATAACTAGTACAGTTATTTCATCTGGAATTTATGAACTTACGCTATAAAATCAAACAGTAAATGAAAAAAAACTCTGTACATGAATCAAGTGAAGAATTAAATATTTTCTAAAAAATGATTGAATTTTTTCATTGAATAATGTCTATATTCTATAATAAAAATATTTCTTAGCATTTTTACATGAGTAATATACTCTCAATATTAAATCTTATTTCAAGATGTAACATAACTTGGTCATGACTTGAAACTCAAATAGTGTCTTAAATTTAAGTTAATATTTGAATTTCAAGTCATGCCTTGATTTCTTTGCATCTTAAATTAAAGCAGCCAATGTTATGAATTTTACATTATAAATATTCAATCTTATTTCAAGATTTAACATATCTTGGGCATGACTTGAAACTCAAATAGTGTCTTAAATCTAAGTTAATATTTGAATTTCAATAATTGCCTTGATTTTGTTGCATTTTAGAATAAAGCAGTGAATGTTATGAATATTACACTCTAAAAAATTAAAAAGTCAATCTTATTTTAAGATGCAACATAATTTAGACATGACTTGGAACCCAAATAGTGTCTCAAATTTAGTCCATTTCCGATTTGTCTTAAATTTGAGGTAGTATTTGAATTTCAAGTAATGCCTTGATTTTGTTGCATTTTAAAATGAAGCAGTGAATGTTTTGAATATTACACTTTAAGAAGTCATTTTCGTTTAAAGTGCAATATAATTTAGACATAACTTGAAGCACAAACAGTGTCTTGAATTTAAGCTAATATTTGAATTATAAGTCATACCTTGATTTTGTTGCATCTTAAAATAAAGCAGTGAATGTTTTGAGCATTACATTCTAAAAAGTCAATTTCCGTTTAAAGTGCAACATAATTAAGACATGACCTGAAACCCGAATAGTGTCTTCAATTAAGTTCATTTTCAATTTAAATTTCAAGTTGTGTCTTGATTTTGTTGCATCTTAAAATAAAGCAGTTAACGTTATAAATATTACACTCTGAATATTCAATCTTATTTCAAGATGTAACATAACTTGGGCATGACTTGAAACTCAAATAGTGTCTTAAATTTGAGGTAACATTTGAATAATAAAAGATTCAATTATTACGTTGCATATACACACACGTTATATTCAATAAAATTATACATTTTTTTCTAACTCAAGGGGGGGGGGGCAAGTGCGTAACATGCACAGTTTACGTGATTTTTGCTTCATGTTTATGTAAATAAAAGATGAAAGTTAAAATTCTCCCAAAAAACTTTGATAAATCCCATGAATTGGAGTTGGTTATTTTATGGTATTGCGTTTGAAATGCTGTCAGTCTGAAAATGGCACTCGACACCTTTTGGATTTGCAGGCTTCAATTAGCGTTTTCCAGTCGCGATTCCGAGGAACTCGCGCTCGAGCTGGCTTTGTAAACTAGATGGACAGTGAAAGCAATGTTTTTCTCCTCATAGAGTTGTCACATGCACGGTACTGGGCGTCGCAAAAAAAAAGACAATTCGAGAAATGATACAGAAAAATATCGCCGACCGCGGAAAAGAAATCAACGCGAATTTCTTCGCTAATCGCGTTCGCGAAATTCGATCCTAGATCGAAAACAGGTTGCCGGTTGCGCAACGATCGAATTTATTCGCCATTCGGAGTTGGAGAGAAACTTGGGTGAAATTTAATGATAATGAAGAAGTTTTTTTGCTATATTTGGAATGTTATTTACGAAAAAATCGTTTTCGAGGTGAGATTTATTCATATTTTGTTTTCATCAAAAAGCGAAAACTGTTTAATCACAGTTTATAGACGAGAACAAAAATTAGTTAGATTTCTGATAGTGACCTCAAAAATGAATTAACTTTATTTATTAAAATGATAGTTATAGATATAATGAAGATATATTTTATGAATGTGATAGTGAAAAAAACTTGTTATTCATGTTTATAATGTTCAAAATTAGGTATTGAACTATTGAACTCTCTTGAACATTTCGTTCACTGCATTCTTACGCGAAGATTGGTACTTTCACTTTTGTTTAAAGCGCAGGTCTGATGCAAAATGTTACCTATTCGATCGAAAGATAGAGAAATAGCTATTCGATGGAGTTACTAAATCTTTGGCTGCACCTGACGACCATTAAAACACTCGTAACACTTATTAGAATAAGAAAGTGTATTTCAACAGATTCAAACTTTTGAAATAATGAATTTATTCAATTAGTCAATTATAAAATTAATGAAACTTTGAGTAGAAAATAAGTTTGTGAAATTGAATTTAAAATTATTGGCAAGTATTTAACACAAAAATAGTTATTTCTAGTGAAATTGCAATTATTGAATCTGCTTAATAGTTGTATAGTTTCGGAAAGTTGAAAAAAATTTTTTTATTGATACCAAATAATTTTTAAACCGGTGTTAGAAAATTTGAATTATTGCAAAATGAAATTCGATAATTTTTGGGTTTTTTTAAATCTATGAATTCAGAATTTTAAGGAGTACGAATTTCACTATTTTGTATTCTGACATTTACTTACTTGAAGATTATTAAAACACACGCTGTAACACTTTTTAGAATAAGAAAGTGTTTTCTAACAGAAAGCACAAATTCCGAGAATCGAGTTATACACTGCTCTAAAACCTGAAAAAGTCTGTTACCAACCATGAAATGAACCTGAATAATAAAAAGGGCTGAAAAATGTAGGAAAAAGAAAACCAGAGATTGGATAGAAAGTTTTTGACGTTGTAATAAAGAATTTAGCGACAAATTAAAATTTTCTGAAATTTGATAGTGAAAATCTGAGAATTTCAAAGTGGGATAATGAAAAGAAAATCTAAAATTTTTTTTACTTGTCACCAATTATTATTGAGAAATAAAAGATAGGGGAATAGTCGAAAATGAGGAATAATAAAAAATTATTTCAAAATTTGCAAAATTTTAATTATTTCAATGTAAAAATTAAGAAATCACCGTTTAAACTTTTTTTATACAGAAAATTTGCGAAACTTCTACTTCTTAATATTATCTGTACCAATTTCGAAGTTATATGACAATAGCTCGTAATTACAGGGCTATTGTAATTTTCTCAAAATAATTACACCTAATTTTCCCATCTTTCGGAATAAAGCTTTCACCGGGAAGTGCAAGCAAAACAACGAGAACCCACATTGTTTTGCGATAATAAAGTGACGATGCAACAAAGATATTTTGCAATCGGGGACTAATTAAACAAATTTCATGTTCTCAGAAAAATGCAAGTTGTGCATTTGAACGAGAAATTACACGTACTCACGACCCGGTTGGATAATGCAATGCGAGTTTAATTGACGAGCTGGAAGACATTGAAACTGTTTTCACAGTAAATAATTATTATATAATCAACAATAGGATTGAAAATTCCAAGTTATCAAAATAGTATGAATTATGTTCATATCATAAATACGTTTAAAAAAAGTTTTTTTTTTTGGAGAAAAGAAAGTGTTCAGACTGATGATGAAAATAAAAAGCGTAGGAAAGAAAGGGTTTTGGGAGTGAATATATAAAAATACAAATTTAGAAAAAAAATGCGTTGACATAATCATGATTTTCAGTAATTAAATAATCAAAAAAATTAAGAATAAAAAATATTATAAACAGGTAAAAAAAATGTACCTACTAAAATCTAACGTTAAAAATGGTTTTCTAACTCAAAAATAACGGCAATTATGGTTTCAAAACATTATCATTATAAATTTTTGGCTGGGAATACTTAGTGAATAGTAGAAAAAAATACTATAATTTATAGAAATATTCAAAATTGAAGAAACTTTGAACTCTGGAGCTTTAAATTCTAGAAATTTATACAGCAATTCATAATAATTCTAAAAAACATTTAGAATCATACATAAATTGAAGAAATATGCACTGAAACTATTAGAATTCTATGAAAGAATTGTTTTCTAAAAAATCTGAAAAAATATGTACGATCTATGCAACTTGGAATTTTAGAAAAACTCAAATTTATAAGAACAATATGAAACGCTAGAAAATCTTATATGCACTTTGAAAAATACGAAAAT
Organism: Platygaster orseoliae; assembly: GCA_030522825.1. Lineage (NCBI taxonomy): Eukaryota > Metazoa > Arthropoda > Insecta > Hymenoptera > Platygastridae > Platygaster > Platygaster orseoliae. The sequence continues at coordinate 7,892 of JAPYZL010099220.1, forward strand.
ATAAAAAACCTTAAATCTACGTGGATCTGATTATTTAGAAATCTTCAAGAATTCCGAAAATCAATTGAAATTATAATTCTAGAGTTTAAAAAATTTAGATAGCAATCTATATAAAATTAGAAATTCACAAAAATACTAAAAACTCAAAATCGTTGTAAATTTCAACAAGCTAGTATCAAATTCTAGAAATTCGTAGAGTGAATCATAGAAATGTAAGAAATCTATAAAAATACCATGTTTAAAAAATACCAGAAAATACAAAAAAATTGTATGAATAACCAAAAATACGGAAATTTCAGTAATTCTTGAAATACGTAAAAAATATACATCTTTTGTGATATTCTGATTTTTAATCTTTGACTATTTAGTTTCAGTAATAAGATTTTTCAGTTTTGTAAATTCTGCAGTGATTTTCGTAATTTTTAAGTCACTGAGGTTAGAATTTTGTTTTTTTCCTAATACTTTTAGAATTTTTCATTACACAATTTGAAAAGTTTTCCGATATTATACATTTTTTTATGGCTTTCTGAAATTCGATGCTTCAGGAATCAAAGTGTTGTAAGAATTTTTAATATTTTACAGATTATTAAGAAAATAACACCAAAAAAGATTTTTTTAAAAAACCCATCCTGAAAATTTTTTCTGCCTACGTTCTGATGAAAACCATCATTCCAAAATCGAAACTTTCTTGCTTTTACCTTGACACGAGCACACATCAATCACGAGTCAGTGATTAATGACGTTAATCATACGCCAAGGAAATCCAACGAGTTCTCGGCAAATGGAAAATTCGTCTACTCGATTCGAGAATTTTTCCGGTCATTAATTAGTGAAAGTCCACTCGACTACCATAAATTGACGATGATAATTGCCGACCTTTTTGAAAGACCGAACATCATCTTCGTAACCATGGCAATCATTGCGATTTATCGTGAGAATTCGGCGGATAATCGCAGAATCCTTTTACGGACTCGAGTTTACGACGATTTTCCGACATCGAGTTAACATATATTTACGTGAGAAAATTCAAGAAAATTGTGAGACGCGAGTTTACGATTTTCCCTGGTGTGAAAATGTCACGCGTCTTCCGGGTTTCGAGATATTTATCGCCTCTAAAAACGTTTTTTTCTTGTTCTTACAGTAATTACGTGTACTCGATTTTGAGTTTCGTCGAAAATTAGAAGCAATGATGTTTTTTTTTATAATAGCAATTACTGTGAGTTTATTAAGTAGACTGTGTTTAGAAGTTAATTGGAAGTTTTTAACTGAAGGTTTTTATAATTTTACTTTTTGGTATTTTTCAAAGAATGCAAAACGATGAATGCATTTGAAAGTTTTGTTAGTTCTGGCGTACTTTAGATTTGCAATTTCTAGAAAAAGAAGAGAAGGTACGTTTGTATCTGTTTTTTCGAAGCTGTGAAGCTGAATAAGGTACACGGTTTGACCTGGAATAGCTCAAATCAGATTTCAACGTTTTTGTCCTCGGGGACAATGGAAAATGAGTCCCCGTGAGAATTCAGGGACGTAAAACCGGAATGAGAAAAAGCATGATGAGCGATCTCAAAATCAGCAAGTGACACAGTTTCCACTAACCCATCGCGAGTGAGCACGAGGTCGCTGAACCGCGGCTCCAACTCGTACTGCAAACGGGAAGAACATTTTTACTGCCTTCGAACTTTTACATCATGAAATTCACTTACAAACGTATAAAAAGGTGAAAACATTTTTTCTGGAGTTACAAACGCAGAATTTTTTTCATGAAATTTTTTTAAAACATTGAATTTCTACACAGAAAAATATGTTTCATTCGTCCAATGAAAATTTCATTGTCCATATATCAAGAAAATTTTTTTCATTCGGGTAAATGAAGTTTTTATAAGCATAATAACGTGTTATTTTTAAATAAGAGAGAATATATATTTTGAGCTGATTACAAAATTCTTTGTAGCAATAAAAAAATTTTATTTGATACATGGACAATGAAATTTTTATTGGATAAATAAAAATGTTTTTTCCGTGTACATAAATTCATAAAAATATAATAAATGCTTTACATTGTGTAACCAGTGCAAAAATGCCAATAATACTTAAAATAGTGAAAAACAATTAAATATTCGAGATCTATAAAAATTATGGTTCATGTAAAATCATTCAAATTCTTTAAATCTATAATATTTTCAATTCTAGAATCAAACATGAAAAATCTGTGTGAAAAAAAATAAAAATACTTGTAAAATCCTTTTGACTGTATAAATGCTAAAAAAAATACGGAAAATACTGAAAACACTAAAATCTACTATTTCTATTCAACTTTAGATGTTTAATTATTGAATTGTGTACAAAAATACCGAAAATTCTTTCAAATTGTGTAAATAACGCAAAAATATCAATAACACCAAAAGTAATGAAAACCTAATAAATATTAGATATTTATGAAAATTATGGTTCATAGAAAATTATTTAAATTCTTCAAATCTATAAAATTTTCAATCCTAGAGCATCAAACATGAAAAATCTGTGTGACAATGAATAAAAATAGTTCTAAAATCTTTTTGACTGTATAAATGCTGAAAAAATACGGAAAATATTGAAAACATTAGGAATCTATTTTTTTTTTTCAACTTTAGATGTTTGAATACAGAAATCTTTACAAAAAAAAACCATAAAAATACCAAAAATCTTTCACATTGTGTAAACAGTGCAAAAATGCCAATTATACTAAAAGTAGTGAAAACCAATTAAATATGCGATATCTATAAAAATTATGGTTCATGGAAAATAATTCAAATTCTTCATATCTATCATATTTTTAATCCTAGAATCAAACATGAAAAATCTGTGTAAAAATATATAAAAATACTTGTAAAATCCTTTTAACTGCATAAATGCTGAAAAAATACGAAAAATACCTACTGAAAACACTAAAAATCGATTATTTTATTCAACTGTAGATGTTTAAATATTGAATTCTATACGAAAATCGTTAAAAATACCAAAAATTCCTTCAAATTGTGTAAAAAATGCAAAAATGCCAATAATACTAAAAGTAGTGAAAACCTATTAAATATAAGATATCTATAGAAATTATGGTTCATGTAAAATTATTCGAATTCTTCACATCTATAATATTTTCAATCCTAGAGCATCAAATCCTAGAGCATCAAATCCTAGAGCATCAAATCTTAGAGCATTAATCCTAGAGCATCAAACAATAAAAGTATGTGTAAAAATGGAAAAAAATACTTGTAAAATCCTTTTGACTGTATAAATGCTAAAAAAATACTAAAAATATTTTATTTTATTGAACTTCAAATGCTTAAATATTGAAGTCTATACAAAATCTATAAAAATCCAAAAAATTCTTCCAAAGTGTGTAAATAATGAAAAAATACCAATAATACTAAAAGTAGTAAAAATCTATATAGTATTATGAATATTTGAAAATAACGTTTTTGGAAATATTTTTTCAAATTTTTAGAATGTATAAAACTTCAAATCCTAGAGCATCAAACTTGATAAATCTACGTGAAAATGAATGAAAATACTAGAAAATCTTTTAAATTGTATGAATAATGAAAAGATATGAAAAATATTGAAAATACGAGAAACCTATGAAGTTTAAAAAAAATCTATAGAAAATCTAGATTGTATCTACACTGTAGATTAAAACCATCAGTATTAAAGAAATCTGTGAAAACATTGTAGATGATGTAGTTAATAAAAATCTTGGAAATATTTTCAAAATCTATAAACTTTTGAATCTTTAACACTAGAAATCTGTAAAAACAATGCCATTCAAAAAATCTATTCAAACACTAAAAATTTCATAAACTTCAACTTCTAGAATTCAAAATCAAGAAATCTATAATAACTCTAGAAATTTCTTCTAATACGGAATATACCAAAAAAATATATAAAATATCAATAATCCATCTAAATATTATGATTCTCTCAAAAATCTGCGATAATACAAAAAAATCCTCTTCAACAGATAAAACATTAAAAAATCCAATACTACAAAACACATAGACAAAAAACGAAATACATCTATATCAAATACATCTTTCATAAGTCCTACGGAATTTTTTTTTTTTTCGTTAAGGTAATCCCAAATAACACCTGATCTCGACGTAACAACTTTCGCGTTTGTCATGACTCCAATTTAAATAACGCATGAGGTGACAAATAACAAAGGTTATTCGCTGCAAAGTTGATTTGTCAAATAGAACCGATGCTAAGTGGGAGAAAGTCCACTCGTAGGAGACTGAATGAAGTTCGCTTTTCGCTTTCCAAGGACACGTTCTTGCAATAACGAAACGATCAGCGTGCTCGCGGACGTTATTACCCGCGCAATGCAGCGATATACGTGATTAAAAAAAAAGTAATGCATAAAACTTGTTACAAAGTAGGTAAACTGCGCGTGAAAATGGCGGAATCCTGATTTTCAGAAGGTGTAATGTACTATTTGAAAGAGTGAAAAGGAGGTTTACTGAAATTATGGCTAGTAAATCATTGCTCAGAATCAAAAAACATTGGTTGCTGATGAAATTAAAAGTATCAAATTTGTTTTGAGGAAATATATGTCTTTTTTGGTTAATTTTTCATTTTTTCCCTTACTTTTATGAAAAAAAATGATTTCGGGAAAAAGGTCTTCGAAAAAATGACTGGTATCACTCGCCATCACAATTTTTCTAAGATTTTATCTTACGGAGATGGAAAATCCTGAGACTCGTTTAAAATGGGTTTTGTCGAGCGCGTTTTCAACAGCAACTACGACCCCGACCGCTATTCGCCACTTCGTGTTGCTCAACATTTGCGATCTCGTCAAATACGACATAAGAGTTGCTACATTAGAAGTTTTTTCACTGTTTGTGGTTGACCTGATGTTTTTTTAATAGATTCGAATTTTTTATGGATCATTACGAACAAAAACGTTAGAGAAATGGTACTAAAATCACTGATTTTCTTAAAAACACTCGACAGCCTACTTTTTCAAAATTTTGAGCTGTCATGAGATATAATATAAAATTGAATATTTCGAGTTCACTGCAATGTGTTAAATATCAGAATTTCAAAGTGCGAACTAAGCCTGAAGATAATAAAACTTCATGAAAAATCTTTGAATTTATATCAATTTGTGCAATAAAACAAGTTATTCGACTACAAAGTTCTCATTTAAACTCGTCTATAAATTTTTTTTTACTTGCCAGTTTTAATTTTGCAATGTATTTCATTGAAATTCATTCAGACTTGGAAATCTGTACCCGATTTCAACCTCGAATTCTTTCATAACGACACAATTTTTACGAGATGTTTTCTAACATGTTGAGAAAAATATAGCCGTCACTAAAAATAGTTTAAACGCACTTTACACGTATAGAAGAAACCGCAGCAGTCGAAACGAGCGAGAAAATTATTATTCATTGCGTGTTCTCTTGAAATTCAAACTGAGAGAAAACTCAACTACGTTGTGATAATTTAAAAAAAAAAAGAAAATTGGTGGAAAAAGTGTAATTTAAAATATCATTTTGATTCAAAACGCTCAACAGCACGCTTTTTTATTATCCCAAGTGATTGATAGAAAAATATTTCTACATGAATAACATGAAAATGGTCAATATTAATTTGATACGTTTTTATTTATTATTGTTATACGTTTGAAATATGCATAAAATGGGAAAATCGTAGTGAACAAATTTATCGTTTTTATTTTGAAATACGATCTTGTACCATTTATGTTCCATGGCAACGTTGTAGGTGCATATGTATCGATATTAATTATTCTTCACGCCTTGAATTCATTCCAATGACTACATTTTTTCGTCTTATCTTGATTTGTCATGCACAGAGCAGTAATCAATTTGATTGAAAAATTTTCAAAATTGCCAGTGAAATCATTTCTAAGTTAACTATAAAATTAAATTTCAAGAATGATGTAAAAAACTTTCGAAAGACCTTTGATCTTGAATTTCGCTCATCAGAAAGATTTGAATTCAATGGACTAGAAAGACCCTAGATTAACTACCTTTACAGTTCATAACGCACAAAAATTCATGGAAGAAATATCATTCAAAAAGTTACTTTGGTTCAAAACCTTCAACAGACAGCTTTTTCTTGTCCGCACTGATTGATAAAAAATTATTTCTACATCAATTTCATAAAAAATGTTGTACATGATTTAAATGTGTTTTTATTTATTATTGTTATGAAGTTTTAAATATGCAGAAAATGGAGAAATCGTGATGAATTTTACTTTATCACAAATTATCATTGTGAGTAAAAATCTATGGAACACTTGTTCATGGAAGTTATAAGTACATAGGCGTAGACAGAAAAAATTTTTGGAGGGAGTTTTTCGAAAAAATTACACATCTATATATCTTTCAGGGTTTTATAATTTTTAATCCTTGAAGATATGGCTACGAGAGTACGATTTTCCAATTTTTTTCAAGTTAAAAGTTGTCTATTTTTTTATGTTCATATTAAATGTAATGGAATTCTTTTGTTGTGATTTAAAATTAGCTGAGTTGAGAACTTTTTTTCTCATGCTTTTAGTGTTTTTTCACAACCTGACGGATTTTGAGATTTTATTTTGGATTTATATATATATCAACTTTTTTAAGATTTTTGAAAAAATCATAGTACACAGGTTTCAAGTATTTTATATGCTATAATGTTGAACTTTTCTTGTTGGCTATATTGTTTATTATTTAATATATATCATTGTTAGCAATACTTAACATTTTTATTCCTTTAAAAATGTTAAGTTTATTTTATAGTCAAACATTTATGTTTATGATTTCATTTCAGAAAAAATTCTTTTCAAATTATAATAATTATTATTTTGAGTTAGAAAAACTAAAAATCCCGGACTTATTTAGATTTTTACTGATTTTTTTAATTGGCATTGTTATTTTTATGAATTACTTTCTTTAACATTATTAATTTCGTCTATTTTTCGTGAAATAATATTGTTAGGAAAATTTTCTCTATATAGTTTTTGAGTATGAAAAGATTTTACAGTATTTCTCGCATTTTTGTCTATTTACGAAAATCAAAAGGAATTTTTTCGTGTTTTTTAGATTTCTAGTATTTTTATAGCTATTTATAAATCAATTCTTCTTTATAGTTAGGAAAACTAAAAATTCTGGACTTGTTTTGAATTTTACTGATTTTTTAAATTAGTGTTGCTATTTTTATGAATTATTTTTTTAACATTATAACTTTCGTCTTTTTTTCGTAAGATAATATTGTTAGGAAAATTTTCTTCATATAGTTTTTCAGTATGAAAAGATTTTACAGTATTTCTCGCATTTTTGTCTATTTACGAAAATCAAAAGGAATTTTTTCGTGTTTTTTTAGATTTCTAGTATTTTTGTAGATATTTATAAATCAATTCCTCGTTATAGTTAGAAAAATAAAAATTCTAGACTTGTTTTGAATTTCACTGATTTTTTTTATTAGTATTGTTACTTTTATGAATTATTTTTTTATCTCTATAACTTTCGTCTTTTTTTCGTGAAATAATATTGTTAGGAAAATTTTCTTCATATGAAGGGTCGGCGGTCAAAACCGGCTAAGTGACATTTCAATAAGGCAGCTTTTTAACGTGTTATACATAAGAAACCCGCCTTATCGAAATGGCACTTAGCCGGTTTTGACCGCCGACCCTTCATATAGTTTTAGAGTATGAAAATATTTTACAGTATTTCTCGCATTTTTGTTTATTTACGAAAATCGAAAAGAATTTTTACTGTTTTTTAGATGTCTAGAACTTTCGTAGATATTTATAAATCAATTCTAAGAACTATATGCTCTATAATGCAAATATCGATAGGTTTTTGATACTTTCATAGATTTTGAGGATAATTCAGTCTACGTTAATTTTAAGTATTTTTTATGTATCCCTTGAATTTTTTTCGGTATTCAGTATTTATAAGATTTTTTATCGTCTTCTAGTATAATTATACATTGCCATTTCTGCAGATTTTTCAGAAATGCAATTTTTTTATAGAATTCAATTACTTTTAGTATTTTTCAGAAATTGTACGACTAAAGATTCTATGTTATTTTTATGAACTTTTGTCTTAATTTTTTTCAACTTGATTTTCAAGTTTTGAAGTTTTTGGATTCTTATAGAATTTTCGTAGATGTAGGTCTTTTTTTTTAAATTAGCAATGCAGTTTCTCATATCGAAATCCAATTTGGTTTATTAAATTCTTATCTCAATAATAAGTCATACATATCTCGACATAATAAGACATAAATAAATGATATCGTTTTGTGATTTGGTTGTGAACGAAAATTTTTCGCCCCTCCCTAATAGAAATCCTGGCTACGCCCTTGTATAAGCATAAATTCGCCGATGCAAATAACATGCAAACTTCACGTAAACATGTATGTATCTGCAAATATGACGCTTTGGGCGTTTCGCTTTGCGGCCAGCGTGGTGAATTCTGTACTAATTATTTACCATGAAACCTATCATCGGTTTCTGAAAAACGTGAATCACTTGTAATCGGATACTTTGGGGCCCCGTTGTACCTAGCGCTGCGGGCCACGTTATTGTCCCGTATACCGTTACCACCGAGGCCTTTTTACCTAATTTACTTTCCTTCCTTCGCTCGAGCGCGAAAAATCGCCGTCACGGCTCATCCAAATTTTCGAGAAATCAGCGATTTCTCTCAGAAGTCTACCCGGAAATTTTTTTTTATTTACAAGAGAATACAATATTTTTTCTCATTTTCTATCGAATTTCTAAAATAATCCGTGTTTGATATTTCCAAAGTTTATTTATTAATTTTTTAATGTTCAAACTCCCCCCCCCCCCCAAAAAAAAGTCATCAAAGTTCGAACAAATTCAATTTAGAAAGACAATGGAACAATACGAAATTCAATTTAACAGACAATGTCTAATGAGCAAAAAATTATCTGGATAATTTAATAACCACGAGACTTGTTTTTTGTTTCACTGATCATGTAAGAAACAGAGCGTCGAGCGTTGAAACAAACCGCGTAGCATTTGAATATCGAGGGTAATGATTTTTCGCAGGAGGTAATGATGTCAGTGCGCATGGGTTCTCGGGTGATCTCGCGGACCTGGAAAGGCTGGACGAGATCCACGACCGGGAGATTTTTAAGGCCGTGGTCGATTCGATGAAGCAGTGGGAGTCGATGAGGAAAAGTCACAGGGCAAAAAGGGAGGCGTCCACTGTTTGTTACGAGGACGTCGGATGCTTCGAAGACACAGGTCCATTCAGCTATTTGGAAATGCTGCCTTCACCACCGAAAGATGTTGGCACGAGGTAATTTTGAATTTTGATTTTAAGACTACTTCTCAACGTAATGATGATCATCAAAGTTGATAAAAATATTCACTTGTATATTTTAGTTTACAATGGATATTCCTGCCTTTTTTTGAATTTTACGACATAATGGTAATATAATAATAATAATAAAATAATGATATAATAATGTACATTGTTATATAATATGATGTACATTTACATAATATAGAAAAATAATTTTTATTATAATAATTATTATATAATTTAATAATATTCAAAATTTATAACTATATTTATGATTTTATTTACTGTATGATATTCAATATATTCAGATGCTTATATAACCAAATAATAAAGAATAATAATATGTTGAATATCATATAATAAATAAAATCATAAATATACTTATAAATTTTGTATATTATTGAATTATATAACAAAAGAAATTCTTTGTTAATTGAAAAAATTCTAGAATTTTGAACTAGAAAATACAAAGAATTTTTTTAATGGATACGGAATTTTCATAATCATATAATTCAATAATATTCAAAATTTATTACACTATTTATTATTTTATTTATTATATGATGTTCAATATATTTAGAATCATAAATAATCAAATAATAATAAACATAAATATATTACACATCATATAATGAATAAAGTTATAGAGTCATATATTTTGAATATTATTGAATTATAAAATAGAAATATCGTATTCATTGAAAAAATTCTAGAATTTGGAACTAGAAAATATAAAGAATTTTTTTAATAAATACGGAATTTCTATTATTTTATAATTCAATAATATTTAAAATGAATATATTCCGTTTATTATAAAAAATAATAGAGTTTTACTATATTTATTGATTATTTGATGAATAGTGTGACCCATTAGTGAATAATGAAATGTATTTGATTTTAAAATTCCCATGATTTTGGCACCCAAATTTTGGAAAATTTTATTGATGCACGTTATTTAGGAAAGACCGCTTTTGTATATTACGGTATTACCAAATTCTGTAACAAATTCAGCACGAGGCTCGAGCGTGGGAAAAATGCGCATTTTTCCCACGCATTTCTCTTCTAATTTGATATAATTATGAATAATTATGAAAAAATTATATTTTCTGATTTTTGAGTTTTTTTCTATAAAATCATATATTATAAGAACTTGTGAAAAACGTTTTATTATTCATAAAAATTCTAATAGAAATCATTGAAATTTTTCGTTGACTTGGTATATTGAATTTTCAGCTTTATCATAGATTACAATTTTTCTTTATGATTTGCACAAATTTTCGAATGTTTATTTTCTATACATTATGTATCCTAGCCAAATATAACTCTGTTTAAGAAATAAATTCTTCTAAATCCAGTATTATTGTTATTGTTAAGTTAGTGTAATCAAGAATTTTTATTTTGTCTAACTCGTAATAGATTTCAGTAAGTTCTTCTTGATCATTTTTGCCTTTTTTAATATTCATCATAAGAGTTGATAAAAATATGTACATTCATATTTTTGTATATAATTCATATTTCAGACTTTCTTTTAATACAGATGTAGGTTAAAAAAAGGTATATTTTCTAATTTTTAAGTCTTTCTCTGTAGAATTATATGATGCAAACTTATAAATGACGTTCTTTGAATCGTAACAAATCTCATGCAAATCATTGAAATTTTTCATCGACTTATTACATTAAATTTTCAGTATTATCGTAGATTCTAATTTTTCTATATGATTTGCAGTGTTGAAACAATTTTTCGAATATTTTTTTTCTATACATTATGTGTCCTACATTTTTTATTTATTTTATTATAATATTATATTAGATGTTAGTGTTGAGTTAGTGTAATCAAGAATTTTGAAAATTGTCCAATTTGTTCTTAATAATTTATTATTTTATTATATCTTTATTAGTATTTTACAATGATATTTTATTGTATTCTTAATTATTATCATATTGTATATTGTTTATTTATTATATCCTCATAAATTATTATTATACACAATAAATATTGTGTAGGTATTATTATATTAAATGTTATTGTTGAGTTAGTGTAATCAAGAATTTTGCATTTTTTCCAATTCCACACACTCATGCACATTTAATGTAAATTAAATTTATTGCAACTAGTCAAATGTTCTTTTGAAGTAACAAAATGAATAATTCACCAATGATTTCACACTTGTTGAGAAAATTTCGGTTTTCCATGCCAGATTTCTGGTTTACGGCGCGAGGGGCAGACAAGGGAAATCATACCCCATAGAAGTCGCAGCCGACAAACTCGACGAGGGAAGGGATTGCAACATGGACCCAAACCTGCCCACGAAAGTCATCGTACATGGCTTCGGTTCTGACTGCGACCACGTTTGGGTTTACGAAATGAAATCCGCCTTGATGTCAGTGCACAAATGTAACATAGGTAAGCTGTTTTTGATCTAAAATCTAAAAAAAAAAAAAACCATAGCCATGAACTTGTGCAGAAGAATATGCTGTTTTCCATTAGTTTGCGTTGATTGGGGCCCGGGCAGCGCGGTCCCAAATTATCTGAGGGCCGCAGCGAACACGCGTCTCGTAGGTCGTCAACTCGCCAAGCTCGTCAAAAGCCTGAATGTGCCTTTGGAGAAGGTGCACCTCATCGGTTTCAGCCTCGGCGCCCACGTGGCTGGTTTCGCTGGCGCCGAACTCGGAAACGTCTCAAGAATAACCGGTAATACATCCTTCAAGGAAAATTTTTCTCAGTTTTCGAATATTGGAAATTTTAAGCCTACTGTGAATAAAATTACAAAAAATTTTATCATTTTGTTATCGAGCTCAATATTTATATGTCTTTCAAATAAAAAAAAAAAAAAATACAAAAATTTCAGGATAATTTTAAAGTAAATTCAGAATTTCATTATTCACCTTAATTACTGTACCTCTAATTACATTTGAACTCGAGTCGATCGGTGTTCATCGAGCGTATCGAAGCGACGCATTCGGAGCCGGCCAAGAAGTAGAATGAAAGACGTTCGTAAAGATAAAAAATAATCGCCCGGCGCTGCTCTAATTAGTTCTTACAAAATTCGTTGGAAAGGAAGGGGTTGAGACATAAAGAAAAGTTTACGTTTCCGCGCCAACTTCGCAATCGCGGAATTTCGACACTACGTGAAATCGGATGGGCCTAATATTTTTTTTTATAGACATTGCGGAATTCGTGATACGCGCAGAGTATACAATTCCCTATTTTCAGAAAAAAAGATAATTTGCTCAGCAGCAGAATAATGTGGTGTTTTGACACAGTTTGATATAAACATTTTTTTTGCGACACTAGCTTGTTTTTTTATTGCTCCAACAAATTTTTTTTGCTACCAGAGTACAGTTGCTATGCAACGGAACGTTATACATGTCATAAATAATTCGAGAATGGAAATTATTTACTGTAGTAGCAGAATAATGAGCTGTTTTGACACAACCTGACGCAAAAAATTTTTTTTTGCAACACTAGCTTGTTTTTTTTGCCCTAACAAACATTTTATGCTACCATAGCACAATTATTATGCAATGGAACGTTATGCATGTTATAACAAAATTCAAGAATGGAAACTATTTACTGTAGTAGTATAATAATGTGCTGTTTTGACACAACCTGACGTAAAAAATTTTTTTTTCAACACTAGCTTGTTTTTTATTGCTCCAAAAAATTTTCTTTGCTACGAAAGTACAATTGCTATGCAATGGAACGTTTTGCATGTCGTTAAAAAATTCGAGAATGGAAATTATTTACTGCAGCAGCAGAATAATGTTCTATTTTGACACAACCTGATGCAAAAACTTTTTTTGCAACACTAGCTTGTTTTTCTGTTGTTTTATCAAATTTTTTTTGCTACCGTAGCACAGTTGCTATGCAGTGGAACGTTATGCATGTTAAAAAAAATTCAAGAATGGAAATCATTTACTGTAGTAGCAGAATAATGTGCTGTTTTGACACAACCTGACGCAAAAAATTTTTTTTGCAACACTAACTTGTTTTTTTGTTGTTCCAACAAATTTTTTTTGCTACCATAGCACAGTTGCTATGCAATGGAACGTTATGCATGTCATAAAAAATTCGAGAATGGAAATTATTTACTGTAGCAGTAGAATAATGTGCTGTTTTGACACAACCTGACGCAAAAAATTTTGTTTGCAACACTAGCTTGTTTTTTTTGCTCTAACAAACATTTTATGCTACCATAGCACAATTATTATGCAGTAGAACGTTATGCATGCCAGAAAAAAATTCAAGAATGGAAATCATTTACTGTAGCAGCAGAATAATGTGCTGTTTTGACACAACCTGATGCAAAAAATTTTTTTTGCAACACTAGCTTGTTTTTTTTGCCCTAACAAACATTTAATGCTACCATAGCACAATTATTATGCAACGGAACGTTATGCATGTCATAAAAAAATTCGAGAAACGAAATTATTTTTCAGGTTTGGATCCTGCGGGACCTCTTTTTGAGTCCCAGGACCCACAAGCAAGGTTGGATGAGACCGATGCAAATTTCGTAGACGTCATTCACAGCAATGGCGAACAATTGATACTTGGGGGGTTGGGGTCCTGGCAGCCAATGGGGGATGTGGATTTTTATCCAAATGGAGGAAGAATGCAAAGTGGATGCTCGAATATCTTCCTTGGTGCCGTGTCTGACATCATTTGGTGTAAGTACACATCATGATTTTTCAAAGTTTTTTATTGAATCACTTATTGTTAGATGAATGATTCGTGTGAACTAAGAATGTCGGAGAGACGTTAGGGAGACGTTATCTTGACGTGAATCTTCCTTAAAAATTCTAATACACAAAATTTGCGTTCATTTGCATTCATCAATCAAGAAAAATGATTTTATAGACAAATTATAGTAATTATTTGCAAAAAACTGAAAAAGGCTGTATTATTCATTTATCTGAAAATAATTTTTTTGCCCTTGTCATGTCATATACTTTTGAACCTGAATTCACAGAAAATTCAATGTATGTTTGACATGTCATTAAGAGATTCCGAAAATGTTTATATTTTGCATTTTTGTAGAAGAATGTGTATCAAAAAATACCAGAAATCGCGTTACCTAATTTACGAACGCCCTTTAATAGTTGTCCCCAAGCATGAAAATGCATTAGAAAACGCTCGAGAGGCGAAGAAAAGTGATTCTCGGTAGCCTCCTCACGTGGAAAAGTAAAAACCGTAAATTAGAAAGGTATTTGCTACCAGCATGACTGACACTGATTGTTTTCCGTGACAAAATAAACTTGACATTTTTCATGCACCGTGGGTTAACGAGGAATCGCGTGTACAGTCAGTTTCAGAAACCAAAACTTTATCAAAAAGAAATAGTTAATCACTAAAACTGTTTCTCGCGATATTCCGAGGCGATCTTTCCTTTGCCGTATTCGTGAAAACTCGAAATTGGCGAAGATATTCGCGATTTAAATTCTAAATGCTCAGCCAAAGAAAGCGTAGTTTGGCTCCGCCCACAAGCACGCGGTCCACCGCTCGATATATTTCTAAAGTTTTCAGTTTTTTAAAGCCAGAGTTACAAATTCAAAATGATTAATTTTTTTATTTCATTATTAAAATTTTATCGATGCACGTTATTTAGGAAAGATCGCTTTTGTACATAACGATATTACCAAAATATATAACAAATTGAACATGAGGCTCGATCGTCGGGAAAATGCGCATTTTTCCCACGCACTTCTCTCCTAATTTGATAATTATTGAACTACCATTATCGAATTCAATTACTCGATCATCATTATCAAATATATGATTCATCCTCAAATCAAAAACTGTAACAAATTCAACATGAGACCTGAGCGTGGGAGAAATGCGCACTTCTCCCACGGGGTTGAACGAAATTTTGTTTTTCATTAGTCGATTCGGCCTTGCGGTGCATGCACTTGATGTTTTATGGGCAACAAAACGAATTCCGAACGGAAGCCGTGAAATGGGAGGAATGAAAAGCTGTTGATGACTTTCTCAAAGCGGTTTTCGAGCGATTCGCGCGATCGAGTGGGGCGACTTGATCTCCCGCACCCGATATATGTGTCGTACGATCGCAGATTAGAAAGCAACGGCTTCTTATTTTCACTTCTTGAGCCACGTACGGGAAGATCGTGCTGCCTCCTACGCGATCCATTTCCTCGCCCCGAGGAGAAAAAGTGGAACGCGTTTCTGCTGCAGGACGACCCTCGATCGAGTCCTTTTTTTTGGACTCGTTCCAAGCGTTTCGAAACGTCACGGAGAAATTAGCGGCTCTTAGGGTTTGGAAAAGTCGACTTTAACGAATGGCTGGGAAATTTTCTGCAATGGAAATTGTGGATTTTGGGCATCAACTTGGGTTTTTTAACTTTTTCTTATGATTTGGAGTAATTTTGTGAAACTTTAGGATTAACAATATCATTCATTCCTTAAAATTACTGTTCCCCAATAAAACACCTTTTACATAAAACTCACAAAATTCAAAATAATAACAAAAATTTACTCTAATCCATCTCATTTTCAGCAAGAGATCGTAAAATTCATTTTTAGGTTTCCTCTGAAATTCTCGCAAACCAATTCAATTCCTTCCACTCCTCCAAAAGACCTTACATTAAGGATAAAAAGATCAATAAGCAAACAAGTAGCAAAATATACAATTACGTAAAAAACAGCTGTATAATGTTAATTAAACAAAGGCAACATTTCTTTGTTTAACTAGCAAGCACGGTCGAAGGACGATCACTTTGCAATCACCGCAGAGCCTACAAACTCTTTACGGACTCGGTGAGTCCAAAGTGTCGCTTTCCGGCCTTCCGTTGCGAAAAAGGCTACGAAGGGCTGATCAAGGGCGATTGTTTTCCCTGCGATGGCGATGAACCCTGTGGCGATATGGGATACTACAGCAACAAATTATCTTCTCGTGGCCAAATGTACTTGATCACCAGGGAAGAGGAGCCATTTTGTGCCCATCAATATCGGGTAATTTTTTTTATGTATATAGATAATAAGTAATCGTCAAAAAAGTAAAAAAAAATTTGTTCATTGAGAATTCACTCAAGAATAATTAGCTAGAAACGACGAATTCTAAGGAAAATATTCAAAGTGTAGTTTATTTTCAATTTTTTCAGTAAAAATAACCCCCTAAAGTTTAAAAAAATGTACAGAATTGTGAGTTTTTTTATTTAAAAAAATAGATTTTTTACGTTGACGTTATTTTTTGGAATATCGAAGCCTAGAATTCAAACACAGAGAAATGAAAATTCTACGAAAAAAATTTTAAGTGTAGTTCTGTGTATTTTATTTTCAATTTTTTTAGTATAAATAATCTCTCGCAGTTTTTTATTCAGAATAATCTCCCAAAATTTGATAAAATGTTATAAATATTGAGATTTTTCACGTTGACGCTATTTATTGTTGGAATATTTGAAAGCTAGAATTCAAACAGCAAAGAAATACAAGTTTTAAATTCGGGGAATGTAGTTTATGGGTTGGGAAAGATGAAATCCAAAAAATAAAATTTATTCTCCTGGAGGATTGAAGAGCGAAATTGCGTAAATTTGTGATTTACGTGACCGGGCAACGAATGATCCCCCGAATCTTTATATAACGAGCGCGTTGGTTACACTAGAAAGATTCACAGTTAGGACGTCTCCGAGACCTAACGGAACGGCATCTCCGAATTCGTTAACAGGTGATTCCGATTCTGAAACGAGCGGATTTTGCAAGCCAAGTAACTCTCTACAATATAAAAATCATTTTACAAGACTCATAAAAAATTTGTCGCGCGTTTATGCAATAAATTATAAAGTTTTGAAAATGATTTTTGAGGGCAATATTACATTGTAAAGAGCAGTTACGATTGAAAAAAACATTTAGTAGAAATCTGAAAGACTGATGTTTTTAACTTGTGAATTTAAATGAATCATTAATTTTCAAAGTTGAAATTCGGGTAGTAAAAAGTTGCATAAAATTGATAAAATTCATCGTATTTTTATAGATTTCATTGTAAATTTTTAGAATTCGTTGCTTTAGGATTCAAAGTTTTTTTGATTTTTATACTATTTTTATAGATTTTGATATTTCTTTTTTATTCACTTAATTGAAACAGTTTTGAAAATGAATATTTTCCTTGTTTTCCTAGCCAAAAATTGTAATAATTAGAATTTTGTTACAAAAAAAATTTTTTCGAAGCCAACATTGCTGTTGTTTGAAAGTTAGTGACATTAAAATTTATGAATTTCGTAAAAATGATTTTTGAGGCTCATAATAAATTGCAAAGAGCAGTTACAATTGAAAAAAACATTTAGTAGAAATCATAAAGACTGATGTTTTTTACTTGTAAATTTTAATAAATCATGAGTTTTCCAAGTTGAAATTTGGGTAAATATAAAGTTGCATGAAATTGATAAAAATCATCGTATTTTTATACATTTCTATCTAAATTTTCAGAATTTTTTGCTTTGAGATTCAGAGTTTTTCTAATTTTTATACTATTTTCATAGATTCGGATATTTCTTATTTACTGAATTGAAACAATTTTGAAAATTATTATTTTCCTTGTTTTTCTAGCCAAAAATTTTATAATAAGAATTTTGTTCAAGAAAAATGTCTTCTGAAGCCAAGATTGTTGTTGATTTAAAATTAGTGAAATTAAGAATTATGAATTTCGTAAAAATGATTTTTGAGGCTCATAATAAATTGCAAAGAGCAGTTACAATTGAAAAAAACATTTAGTAGAAATCTGAAAGACTGATATTTTTAACTTGTGAATTTCAATAAATCATGAGTTTTCAAAGTTGAAATTTAAGTTATAAAAAGTTGCATGAAGTTTATAAAATTCATTGTATTTTTCAGTATTTTTATAGATTTCTATGTAAATTTTTAGAATTCGTTGCTTTGGGATTCAAAGTTTTTTTTGATTTTTATACTATTTTTGTAGTTTTTGCTACTTCTTCATTATTCACTAAATTAAAAATTTTGTTAAATTATTACTCTCCTTGTTTTTCTAGCCAAAAAATTGTGTAATTAGAATTTTACTAGAGAAAAATTTCTTCCGAAGCCAAAATTGTTGTTACTTTTAATTAAGATTTGTGAATTTCGTTAACTTTAAGAACTCACATAAAACTGTCTTTCAATTCCTTTAAATTTTGAAGGTACATTTTGTATTATTTGCACCTATTTTTATAATTTGTTGTTATTTATTTAATCCACCATCTCACTGTCATTACTTACATGTATTTTTTCAATTTCTAGTATTAATATCATTAACTTTTTACTATTACCACTTTTTTTATTTCTATTAAAAAAATATCATCAATTTTACCGAAATTTCGAAAAGAATTTCATAATGACAAATCATTTTCCTCAAATTGAAATATCCTATTAACGAAGTGTGGAATTCCATGAAAAAAATAAGAAGAGAATTCGTTGGTAAAAATCCAATTATTTAAGTATTTAGAATATTCCAAGACGGAAAATGTATTGTTGAATTTTGTATTTGTCCCATGAAAATTCTCACTGCAACGTCTCTATATATGTATTATAATCCATAAAAAACTCCATTTCTTTGTATACTGGAGTTTTCTCCATTTCTTTGTTTGTTTCTGAAATGTAGGTCAGAGTGTACAACAGTCGCGGTGAAAGACCCGAGCGAAGTTACGGCAGACTAGAGGTCACGTTGGTAGGTGAAGGCTCGTTCAATGATACCTTCGTGATGACGCGAAAGGACGACGAGGAACTCCACGTCGGCTCCATTCTTCAGAAAATCGTTGTGCCACATCCTGCTGTTTCTAATTTCGAAGCTGTAGAGGTACGGCAAAAAACACGTTCTCGAGAAAAGGAAACCCTACACTGAAAAACCAATTTGGTTGGCTCAAACAAACGTTTGATCGTTATTTGACCAACCAAATATTTGGTTTACCCAAATACGTTTTTAGTTCAAACAAACTTTTTTTTGACTGTAAAATATTTTCATGTTGGACAAATACGTTCAAGCTAGCGGAAACGAAAGTTTTTTTTGATCAAAGTGAAATTTGTTAGGGTCTAATAAAATTTGTTGGTCTAGACTAAAAACTTATTTAGGTGAACCAAATACTTGGTGGGTCAAATAACGACGAAATGTTTGTTTGAGGCAAAGAAAATGGTTTTTCAGTGTAATAAAGTCGCTGTCACAGAAAACTATGAACTTGGTGTGAATTTTGTATGAAATTTATATGAAAAGTCACATAAACTAAAATTTTATCAAATATATATCATAATACTAGAGTTTATCTTGATAATTTCTGAACTTATCTTGCGTTTTTTTTTATTGATTTCCTATGCACATGAGTGACATCAATTTTTGTAACTGGAATGTAAAAATATGAATTTGAATAAAAAAAATTGATTAGAATGATTGATATTTAATAAACTTTTTGGCATTATTTATTATGTTGAATTTTATTTTTTTCAATCTTGATTTGTTTATCTTTTATTCTAAAAAAGTTTAAAGATTTTGCATTAAGAGAACTTCACTTTAGGACGGATAAAATAAAATTTTACTTTAATAGTAAAATTTTCCAAAAAGTTTTTCAAAATTACAGGGAATTTTCAAAATACTCGAAATCTGAAAAACTACTAGAAAGTACGAAAAAATTTCTTTAAAAAACACATAATACGAAAATCCACAAAATCAATAAATACATGGAAATTTTAGAACTCAAATCCCTAAAGAAATATGAAAAATACGAAAAGTATTATGAAAAAAAGTTATACTTTAGTGACTTTAAAAACCCAAAAATCGAATTTCATTACATTCAACATGAATATGAAACTTACGTTTCTGGAATCCAAAAGTAAAGTACAAAGCCAAAGTTACAATTCGAAGTCATATCGCGTGACCTTGAAACCATGTTCTTCGTGTTCCAAGGTAAAATACAAAGCCTACAACGGCTGGATCTCTTCCGGCCTTGAAAATTGGAGCATTGACAAAGTCGTCGTCACTGACAGTTACGGGAAAACCTGGTCCGTGTGCCAAAGGGGATTGATTTTGGAATCTGGGCGTCCGGTTTATCTTATGCTCTTCTCCGGCGAGTGCGACTTCCCTCCAGACAACACGACCTCTGACTCGGACGCCCACGCGGCTTCGGAAAAAGTCTCGAAACCCAGCACTTGGAGCGTGGGAATCGGCCCTTTCACGAAGGAGCAAAATTACGAGAGGAAGGACGATTCACGGATCAAGCAATCATCCCACGGGGCGAAAAGCTTCCAGGAGTTCGAATCCAAGGACGTTTTCAAGACCCCGGTACCATTTGTTAACTCTGAAGGTTTCGTCAAGGAAACGAACAAGAATTATCAGGTACATTTGGATTTTCAGACATATCTTTCAAACCAAATCCAATTAGATTTCTTCAATAGAATAACTCACGGGAAATATAAAGCCCTATTCCTAACTCTGACCACTTACTCTATCATTCCAACAGTCTAGCCCATGGTCCTCCGTGGACCTCTCCAACGACGGCAGCTCCAACTCCCTGGAGAACCCGGAAACCGAAAAGGGCCGAGGTTTCCAGAACCACTTCAACCTTCCCCCGAAGCTCCCCTCGAACTCCCCGAAACCGGCCCCCGACACGACCACCGTGGTTCATGACCCAGTCGAGGTCCACGAGCCCGTTTTGCGACCCCTCAAAAAGGAAACCGCGAGGTCCCTCAGGCTCCCGGAAATAACGGAGCCCATTCTTCGTCCAAGGCCCTCCAGAATGGAGTCCAAGAGCAACGTTTACAGCCCCAACGAAAGGCACGAGATCCTGGAGGAGTCCTCGACTTCGACTCGCGCGTTCACAGTGCAGTTCCTGCCAGAGAGACTCGCGGTGATTCTGGCCCAGGCCGAGCAGTACGCAAGGCAGACCCTTTTGCCATTGATTTCCCAGTACACGCCGAGTTTCGTGGGCGGCCGGGGCGAAAGGCCCAAGTATTTCCCGCCCTTGGGTCATTTCTTTGGGGCCAAGGAGCCCGAAAAGAGCGAGGAAAAGACGTCAACGAAGAGGGCGCGGAATCTGGGAACGAGGACCGGGCGCAAGAACCAGACGAGGGTGGACAAGGAGGGCTCCACGACAGAGAAGAGTTCGGTTGGATTCGAGGACACCGATTGGGTGCCGATTTTCAATAGCTCGAGGAATGAAACTGGAGGGGAGGAAAGGAAATTCGAGGGGAAATGGTTTGAGGAGAGCGGTGGGGGGTGGGGCCCACAAATGGAGGACGCAGATGCAGGGCCAGAGACGAAGATCGAGGATTGGGTGAAGGGCAAGGAAGCGGCTGGGACGGTTTCAGGTGAATTTAAATTCGACTTGTTTGAATTTTGTTTATTTACTGTGTAGCTTTTACGGTCATTTTTGTTGCAGAATCTCCAACGACGCCTGAACCATCGAAAAAAAACGCCCAAGGAACGTCTTCGAATTTTCCAACCACGGAAAACTTGCCATTCCTCGACGACGAAAAGAAACTCGACGACTTGCCGAACGTGTCACCCACCAGAAAAGACGACGACAAGAAATTCATCCCGCTGTTGAATTTCGACGATGAAAAAGAAACGAAAAGCAACGCTGAGTTTTGGGCAAACCCCGGCTCGTTGATGGCGACGCACATCCAAAAAATTCCTCGGCGGCCGTTTTTCCGTGACCCGGAATCGCGAGCCATCGTTTTTCCCTGGGCCTACGGCGAGGGCAGACCCGAGACCAAGACTAAGTACATTCCTCTTTCGCAAGAGGAGCGTGTCAGTGATACGCCCTTCGTCGAAAAAACTCGGTAAAGGGCGCGACTTTCGAAAGTATTTGACTGTGTCAGAAGAGGTTCGCAACGAATCGAGCAAGTTGCGTTTTCCGGTCGGTGAGATTTTTGGAGAAAGAAATCTGCCATGTTTGAAAAGATACGTGACGCGCCGAGAGAAAAGGGTCCTTACGCAAGAAGTGCATAAGGTCCCTTTTCTTGTCGCGCTTTACACACAGTTTCAAATGGTTTTCAATGAATTTTTTGAACATGGTGAACAGAAGCATCGCCAGAATGGACGTGAAGTTAACATCGAAATACTCATTGGATTCTGATACTGAATTCGACGTTACCATATACTTTGAGGAAAATTTTATACTTTTGTAGAACGATAACGACTGTACATACGAACTAAAATGCTTGAAATAAATGAAGTTTTTTCGTGTTTTTCTGCATTGACGTTTTTTTCAAACCTGTTTCAGGTTCTGTTTAGAATAATTTAAAATTGTCTTCCCATTTTCTAAGACAGTCTGAAGTAGATTACAATTTGAAAAAAAAAAAAAATGCAATTCTCTTCTATTACATCCGCGACGAGATGAAAATCATTATCTTTATATAAGAATTCAAAATAAAGTAATTTTGTAATTTGGGTTATTCAAAAATGCAAAAAGTTCTAAATGACACTAACAGTATATCATAAAAATTGGGAACTTTATTCTTCGTAATATGATATATACATATATAATAAAATTTCTGTATAAAGCTTCGCTGAAATCGTACATTATCTCCCCTCGTTCTTGTTAATAAACGTAAATGTTAACATCGTTATTCGTCTCGTCGGCGATTCGCCAACTGCGTACGTAGTTGTTGCTGTTTTTTCCCCTACAATAGTATATAATACATGCACCGTCGCCACAGATCAACGTAC
This sequence comes from Platygaster orseoliae, assembly GCA_030522825.1. Taxonomy (NCBI): domain Eukaryota; kingdom Metazoa; phylum Arthropoda; class Insecta; order Hymenoptera; family Platygastridae; genus Platygaster; species Platygaster orseoliae. The sequence goes on from JAPYZL010099220.1 coordinate 30,861, forward strand.
TCGAATCAAAAACCTCCAATTTTGAATCATTCGAAAAAAAAGCGAATCATGGAAGATATACGTTATTCCGCAGGACGATCGGTATTTATGAAAAATAGACGATTACTTTTATTTTCAATAACAATGTACCTCAATTTCCTTTTATTCCCCCAAAATACTTGCCGCCTCGGTAATTTGACAAAAAATATAATATGCTATTGTAAAATCCAAGCTTTTTTTTTGGCACCGATAAAGTGTATCTTCGATGACGATCGATGATTTTTCGCTATTTATCATCAAAAACAGCGCGAATTTACTTTTTTTTTCGTCGAAAATAAAAGGCATCAATCAACCCGACCGCGAATACTGGAATTGAACTTACTTACGCGCAGTCTTTTCGGAACCACGTGGCGCGATGGCGAATTTCTAACCTCAAAATATCGCCGTCGCAACAGAGATGAAAAATCCGCCAAAACCCCACGTGCCCTTTTTTTATTGTAATCATTACAAGAAATATACCTTACAGCTAAACCTCGCTTTTGGAAGGACGATTCGTCGAAACCTGAAACATTCTCGCTTCTATTATTGCTCGAGCCCAGGGCGGATAGACCCGAAAACCCGATTGATATGTTTCGAGAAAAACAAAGCTATTCCAACGAAAAAAAAAAAAATAATTGCATTGAATAAACAAAATAAAATTTCATACTTTACGGCTCTCGAGCTTTCCACCCTGATCCAGTAAAAACACCCTTAACCTGAAAAATTCGCCTGCTCGATACTTAACGCTCTAAAAACAGTACGATCTATATATATATTTAAATATGTATATATAAAATATAAGGCCGCCTCATCAATACACTGACTAGATCAGTTGAATAAACGTACAATCTTAATTCGACTTGGCATTGAGAGGCCGAAAATGCGATGGACGCTTGGCGTCCCCCGAACTTTCGGCCCCGATTTGGGTACGGTGTCGAAGCAACATTTTGTCCGGCTGGAAAAGCCTGTCATTTTCCCCGTGGAAAGTCGTTGGAAAAGTTATCAGGACGAAGTGGATTCAGCGGTAGGCCCGTCCCGGAGAATTCAGCGACGACTCGCGATTGGAAACGAGATGATAATCAGTGGTTTCGGAAGACCCCGAGTTTAATACTTGCTTTATGACCTGGACAAAACGGTTCCCAAGGTCAATAATAGAATTTAAAATAAAAGGGTCAAAGTGTTCGGTTAAATATTTTGGTTATCTCTGGTTATATATACTCTGGCAAACAAGCTCCAACTCTTAAAGTTGTAGTTGGGTTGGAGATACTGAAACCTAGAAAATCTTGGAGATGAAAACAAGCCTAGATAGCACTATCCCACAAAAAATGAAATGTTTGTCATTGAAATCGATTAAAAAAAAATGGTAAAGGAACACTAGCTTTAAGCTCTGCGCACACTTGGGATGTTGTCTTCGGTGTTGAGTTAGTTCAGTGTGATTCAGCATGTCAAGTTCTTCGGATGATGATTTTATGGTTAGGTTAAACCTTTGGTTTGGTTTGCAAAAAGTACTTAAAAATGTACTTTTTTCATTCTAACATATTAAAAACTTGCAGAATGATGTACATACCTGTTGAAAGCTATTTCGGATTTGGAGAAATCGCGATTACGCACTCGTAATTTTAACACAAATGATACGCGAGGAAACCAATTCGGTTTTCGAATACTCACCAGCTCTCAACGTTGCCGAACGATCTAGAGTGATTACGAAGTCAATGTTTTTAGCTCGCATTTAATTGTATGTAAACGATGTAAGCAGCAAAATGCCTCGCCTCGCATCCCAAGTGTGCGCAGAGCTTAAAGGTTCGAGTTGGGTTGGAGTTTGATTGCCAGGCTACCTATCCTTGTCGCACTTACTTCTTGTCGAAGAGGGGTAGCTTGCTGCGCACCGCACCCTCGCAGACGACGAGCCTCTGGGCGGCGGAGATGTTGCCCATGGTGCCCTCGAGGCTCGCCCTGAGCAGCGCCATGCGGCTCGGCACGTGCTGGCACTGCTCCTGCTGAAGCTGGAGCTCACCGAGGCGCAGGTGCTGCGACGCCCCCGCCGTGGTCGACTGCTTCCTCTCGAAGTACTCGACGATCTTGGATATGGTGCGGCTGGAGTTGCCGTAGCGGTCCTCCCAGGAGCAGGACGAGTCGCCTCCACCAAGGCTCGCGATGTCCTCGGAGGAGTCGGTGTAAATCGAGCTCGTGCGGTGGTCGTCGAGGAGGAAGAGGCTGCTGGCGGCGGAGCTGCTCAGGGTCGAGGCGTGTCGGCGATTCGGCGGCTCCGGGCTCAGGTCCTCGCCGACGCAGCTCCAAAAACCCGACTCGCAGCTCCCGCGCCGTCGCGGCTCCCAACCGTCCCGGAAAAGTGGGTGCGCAAACAAACTCGCCGCCCCGGATTTCGTAGCCACCTGCCGGGCAGAGGAGGGGAATTTGGGGTATGGGGGAGATGTTTTTTTTTTCTTTTTTTGGCAAACGGCGATGACACCAGGGATGGTTTTGCTTCTTTTTCTTCCCTTATATTGTACCTTGGGAGATTGGGGAGTTTTATCTGGAGGTTTGAAGAGAGAGGGGTGTTTAGAAAAGAGAATTTTTGAAACTTGTTTTTTGACAGAAGTTTAGGTTTTCTGCAAATTTTTATGTACTTTTTATGTTTTCGTGCTTTTAAGATTGTGAAGTGTTTTAAAGTATTCTTATAAATTTCTAGTATTTTTATAGATATTTATATATACTTTTTTTTTAATTTGATAATATAGAATTCCAAGTTTCATAGATCTTATACAGAATTCTAATACTTTTAGTATTTTTATGAATTTCTGTCTAGATTTTTATAAATTCCATTTCTTTTTTTATTTATTACCGGATCAAAACAATTTTTCAAATTACTTTTTTCTACGTTTTCCTAGATGAACACATATAATTATAATTCTTTTGAAACCAGGATTGCTGTTATTTTTGAGTTACCTTAAAATTAAAAAACCTGAACTCTATTTCAGTTTGAGAACCAACAGAATATCATTTGTTATGTCCTCCAGATATTGAGAATTACATTTTTGATTATTTTCACTGATTTTCATTATCAATATTTCTTAATTTTCATTAGTTACTTCATTTCTTGAAATCATGATTATGAAGTCACCGCATTATTAACTGTTGAGTTTATCATTCGTTTTTCTTTTATTTATAAATGAAATGATCATTATTTTATTTCAGAAAAAGTATCTGAGAGGGTTTTTTTTTAATTTATTTTTTCCAGGATTTCGTAATTGTTAAACTTAGTTAAACGGAGTGCGTTTTTCAACGTTTTGAAGTTCAGGGTTTGAAAGTTGTAAAAGTATTGAATTCCGTTTTTGTGTTTTTGTGGAATGTAATGGAATTCGATTTATGTGATTTTCACGACACTAAGCGTAATTGTGGAACTTTGTTTTTCTATTATTTTTTGTTTTTTGTTTATAATTCTTTAGTATTATTACAATTTGGGAGGATTTTCTGATACTATTACGGATTTCTATTTAGATTACTGGAATATGATGCTCTAGGAATCAAAGTTCCAAACAGTTTTTAATTTTTCTTTCAATAATTAAGAAAGTAATTTGAAAGTTTTCATGTATTTCTAAAATTTTCGTAATTTAGGTACATTATCCATAAAATTCTTCAGATTTTCTGGTATTGTTATGGATTTCTACACAAATTTTTAGAACTGAAATCATTCAAGATTTGAGATTTTCTTTAATCAATAAATATTATATATTTCTTTTTAATGAAAACCTTTATATTTCATCCAGATGTGATTAAAATTAATTCTGAAGTTGCCTATTCAACGTTTTTAATCCATAAATCAATAGCGAATAATTTCTAACTCACAAGGTACAATATTTTTTCGAGGAAACATTCAACCGAAAATATGGCAAGCTTAAAAAAAATATCAATTGCAAAATTCTAAAAACATAATTGCTGTAAAAAATGTCGATCACTATAAAATTTTTTCATCAGCGTTATGTCCAAATTCAACATTTAAACATTGTTAAATGTGCACATGTTTCGTGAATGATATGTTCATTTCTGAAAAGCTCGATGAACCGAGTTATAAGTTTTTCCATAAACTTTGGTAAATTTTGCGCTAGCACGATTGGAAAAAAAAAACTCTAAATTTTGTGTAAACCGCTTTATTCTTTTATTCAAAACAACAATCTTAGTGTCGAGTCAACAGTTTTTTCAACAACCAACAAACATCTCAAAACAACCATCTCCACTTCCAAAACTTGTATGGCGATTAATCTAAACAAAAAAACAAAAATAAAACAAATCATAAATCGAATGTTTCCCCAAAAATTCAACATCAAAAACGTACACTCATCCCTCGATTAAACGACCTACTTTTAATATCGAAATTATTTTAAAAAATTTGTTTCAAAATTACTGTATTTTATTTTCGTTGAACTAATCATTAAGTTTGTGTTTTTACATTGTAAAATTTAATCAAATGAATGGTAATTTTTTTTTAGATTTTCATAAGTAACGAATTTTAACGAAAATACAAATTTTTAGTGTATTTTACATTTACAAATCTACAATCTCACGAAATCGTAAATTTAAGTGTAAAAAAATGATTGTCTTGGAATAGTAAGCATTCGAATGCACAAAAACCATAAAAAGGGGATTGGAAACTTTGTGTATTATAATATATAAATTTCAGAATATACATCAAAAACTGAAACTATCTCAATGAAAAATGAAAATCCTTAGATCAAAATATAGTCTGATACTGCCAAAATTGCCCTTATTTCGAGAGACAAGTGTACACAACAAGCAAAGCTCGCCAGGTCGAAGCTCAAAAACTGTATAAAAATGAATAAATTCCAACATTCATTAGTCCCAAAAATATTAGTACCCAAAAAATGTTCAAAATAAAAATAAAGTATAACACATTTTCGAAAGGTACAAAATTTACAGAAAATCTGAAATACGTATGAAAATATTCACAATTCTATCATGATTTTTAATTCTAAAACCAGAAAATTTTGCTGCAAACTTTTGAACTGCAAGAAAAAAAGTATCATTTCCAGAACTCATTTTCCACAGTTTTTTTTTACTATAGTTCTCAAATTTATTAGATGCTGCAATTATTTCTTTGAAAAATTTCCAGTTCAAATTCTGCACACTCTCATATCAAAAGTATTTAAATTTCCAAATTAAAATTTATTAACATTTGCATTAAAAAAAAAGTTGATGACCATTACATTTTAAAGTTAAAAATTATGAAAATGCTGTTGGACAGAATTTTTTAAAATTCAATACAAAAAATGAAATCAATTATAAAATGCAGTTTGCAGTTTCAAAATTTTCGAAGTTAAATTAAAAAAAAAGGTTTTTCGTCATAACACTAAACTTAACACACTCTTAAAAGAGCTTACATATTTTTTGCATTTCAAAGTTTTAATTCAAAGTTTGTGATTTGAGCTAATCCACTAAAATCTGAAAATTACAGCGAACCTTTCATCCACGAAAGAAAATAAACTAGAATTTTCATGTCCCTCAAGTTTTCCATTTCAAACAAAGATCAAAGTGAAAAACAGTTCGTATCATTGAATAATAAATGTATTAAATAGTGCAACTGCAAAAAGTAACTAAAAATTTTATTTTTTATTCAGTTCAACGTTCGGAACAGACATAATTCTATTCCTGGGACCATTAAAAAACCCTTTTCTCACAGATCCTAACCCCAGGAACCCAAAAACGAGCTCCGACCTAACCGAGCTTGGGAACAACAACAAGCTCGCGAGAACGCGAAAAATAGAATGTATATTTACATACATAAAACCCGTGTGCCCACCTTTTTCTCCCACTTTTTCCGGGCTGTCGGGCTGCTCGGCTCGGAACTGGGTTTTTTTCTTTCCAAGATTTTGGCGATGCTGTCGTTTTTGGCGGGCTTGAATTTGGCGCCGGCGTTGGCGCCACCTTGGGCGTCTTCCAGAGAAGGCAGCTCGAGGCAACTGGAAAATAAATCGCCCAAAATTTTCTTCACACCCCCGAGGGCCTGAAAGGGATTCGCGGTCGTTGGCTTGTAGTGGGGATCCCTCTTGGAGGCGAGCTCGGCGACGCGACGTGCCGAGTGGCATCGGGCCTTGTCGGAGGGCGTCGGATTCGCGCATCCGCGGGCGTCGGCCGAGTGACTCCGCATTTTCGCGGGTTTGCGCCGGGGCCCGCGACCCTCGTGGTGGTGACCGACGACGTCCTCGACGCTCGACATCATGCCCGGCTCGACGGAGGGCCGCTTCCCGAGTGGCAGAGCCTTCGACGCGTCGTCCGTGATCAAGGCCTCGAGACTCGTCACGATCTCGGGAAAGGTCGGTCGTGACTTGGGCTCGTACTGAGGACATTTCCGAAAGTTGCAAGGTGAAAAAGTGAAACAGTGAAATGCGCTGTTTCAACGAATTTTTTTTTGCAGCATTTTATAATTTTAAATAGAAATAATATCATTATAAAAATAAATCCTCACCGTACAACAACTAAAAGCTAGCTGTAAAAAAGCTGGTGGCGGATCAGCTGGGGCGCAAATATCGGCGACGGCAAGATAATCTAGGCCAAAATTGTCGGACCTGGGGAGAACGTCGGGGTCCGCGGAGACTCGTCCGATGAGCTCGCAAACGACGATGCCAAAAGAAAAAACGTCGGACCTGTGGTCGTACCTTTGAAAAAATGATTCATCGCGAACATGAATTGACGTGAAATAAAATGATAGTACAGTACAATTCCATGATCGAAGATAAAACTTAATTTTATATTGAAAGTAGTTTTTATTTTACTAACCACTGGCCCTTGAGGCACTCGGGCGACATCCAGTAAGGGCTGCCAACGGTGCTGAGCCGGTAGCCCGAGTTAGGATCAGGGATTTTGGCGGCGAGGCCGAAGTCCCCGACAACGGCGACGAGCTCGGTCTCGCTGTCCTTGATGAGGACGTTTTTCGAGGTGAGGTCGCGGTGAAAAATGCCACGACTGTGGAGGTAGGCCATGCCCCGAGCGACGTCGCGCGCGAGCTTCATCCTCGTCAGGTGGGGCAAGGGCGTGTGGCGCGCCTGGATCAACTGCTCCAGGCTCCCGCCGTTTATGTATTCTGTAAGTGCGTGCAATTGCCCCTCGTGCACGCAAACGCCCATAAATCTGCAGCAATATTACCCCAAGAGTCAGCCAAAAATATTTCTAATTTTTCAGAATTATTATATTGTAAATCGACCAATTGGAGCCAACTGGGCGGGGTCCAGGGGCAGAGCCTCGAAATTTGGTTCACCAAAAAAGAAATTAATGAAAAATAAAAAGTAATGAAGTAAGAAATGACGAAAAAACAATAAGAAGTAGTGAGCAATATTTATTTTAGAAATAATTAGAATATTTATATGCTGATGAATGAAACAATAATAAAATAATACTAAATAAAACAAAAACCTAAATAACGTTGAGTAAATTATAACATTTGTTATAAATGACTGTGACGATGATTGTTTATGATTTGACACTTTACCACATAAAATTATGAAGATTCAAATTATGAACCTATTGAAAATCTTAAGGACATAATTTTCCTGAAGAGGGTCAAATATATGACCAAAAGGTTGATTAATAACTGTGTGTTAATAATTATTACTAGCCCCCAATTCCATTTTTTGGCTCCAATTGGTCGATTCAAAATATAGTAATTCTACATTGAAATCGAGCGTTTCTCGAAAAGTCATTTCTAATTTTTCATTATTTATTAACACTGTATTGACAATATTTTCATTATAATTGTCCTAATGGAAAACATTGTCTTACCTAATAAAAACAATTAAAGTTTCAAACGGGTATTATTTTTTTATTTCTTATTTTATTTATTTATTTTTATTTTATATATATTTTTTAATTTAATATATATTTTCAATTTTTGTTATTTTTTATTATTTTTTTATTTATTTAATTAAACTTTTTCTTATAAAAATAATTTTTGTCAAGTTTTATAATTTTGAGATTTTGAGACATTTTGTGATTTTTGCTTTCGTGACTTTTCAATTTTTATGAATTTTTTTAACGTTTAGTTTTTTGTGACCTTTTGATTTTGTGAAGTTTCATGTTTTTTTGTGATTTTGTGACTTTTTCTGATATGTGTCTCAAGTTCCAAACGTTTATGAAATAAACAAAATTATAAAGAAAATTTGTTTCCTATTTTCGAAAAAAACTTTGTCACGTTCGATAATATTTGTAAAATACTAATAATTATTTATTACTATTGCTATAAAAGGTAATGGAAATAATTTGTTCTCTTTTCATTTATTCGTAAACGTTTGGAATTTCTGACACATAGAAATTTAAACAGAAATCCATAGAAATACTCGAAATCTATTAAAATAGCAAAATTTACTACAAACTCAAATACGTTACAAAAAATATCAAAATTCAAAAAGTTCATGAAATATTTGAAATCTGTTTTGTTTTTTAAATCTCTGAACATAACAAAAATATAATAGACCTGTTTTCTGAAAATTCTAGCAGTTTTATTTTATCATTATCATTTTTATTTCAAAATATTTTTATGGTCGATAAGATTTTTTCATATTGATATATAAAACAACAAAAGTTTTGTTTTATTGTTTCTTAACGTTCGTAGCAATTTTATCTTATGATAATCATGATTTCGATATTACTTTATCGTCGACTATATAGAATCTTGAAATATTGATAACAATTTATCAATATTTGCACAAAATCGTTGAAACTAGAAAATTTTTCAAGATTCTTGTTGGAGAAAAATACTTTTTTTATTTATGAAAATTTTAAGTGTCTAACTTTTTTATATCAATTTTAAGTGCATTCATAAAATTATAACTGTACAACATTGATTACAATTCGATATTATTATTTTTATACAAAGTTTTCTCGTGTGATGAAATTCTAAGCAATGTCATCTCATAGGAATAATAATAATCTTGTACGTAATTGCCATTGACTCAATATTAAAAAATTTTTTTTATTTATGGCGATCACTTAAGTGTCTTAAAATTTGTAAAATCAGTTTGTAAAACATAGAAGATACAAAAAAAAATTGTTGTTCATTCTTTTGTGCATCGCTTGAATCCCAATAATGTAAATATAACTTCGCGCTTTCTTCCGAATGTTTATTTATTTATTTATTTTACTTCATGTCCGGTACGTATGAGGAGCGTAACGTGTGCACGAAAGTGCGATTTTCTCGATTACGATCATCACGGAAAAACCAGGACGTGAATTTTCATAGATACAAATCACGAGTGGAATCGATTTCCACAATATTACAATTATAGAACAAAATTTTAAAATTAAAAAAAATAACAATAACGTAGTACTGTAAACGTTTCTTTTAAGGAAGAAATCTCAAAAATTTTTTTCGAAGAAAAAATTAATTTGATCAAAACTCTGGTAAAGATAAAACTGAAAATTGAGAAGAATTTTTGAGTTAATGAAATGAAAATCACTCACCTCAATATATTTGGATGACTTAGTTTGTTCATTAACTGAACCTCTTTGAGCATATTAGGTCTGTTGGCTGGAAGTTTATTCATTTTGAGAACCATCACATGGCCTTCGACTTTGTGGGTAACCTGTTAACAAAAACAAAAAAAAAACTTTTTTAGAGACAACACTAGAGAAATTTTCGGAATGTTTCCGATGCATTTTTAAATAGATATTTATGCTACAAGGGAGAAAAAGGATGATTCCGACGAGTGCAAAGTTTGGGCACGAGCGAAGCGAGTGCGCAATCGCACGAATTGGAAT
>JAPYZL010099236.1:0-15904 GCA_030522825.1 Platygaster orseoliae
GACAGTAGTAGTGCTCCAATGTGATTGGTTCCTGCAAATGGAACCAGGTTCAAAGTTTTACCCCCACTTCTGGCCCATTACCGATCCAGTTATTATTCATATCAGTGATGTTCACTCATAAACTCATAACATTCATGATTCATCAATTATGACTCATAAGTGAATTTCAAATTTCCCGCGGCGGCCATATTGGATTTTTTGTGTGATTTTTTAAGAGAGATTGATGTGAGGAAGACTAAGAAACAAGGACAACCTTATCTTGTCCTAATAGCGCTAGAAAGAGAGTGAAAATCGATACTTTTGCTTTAGAATATCGAGATCGCACTTTTTTTGTGCATTTGCGTTCGTGCATTAAGTGCACGGATGTGTACAATGCGTAAAAGTTGTGTCACAGTGTGTGTGGCAGTGTCAGGCAGTGTGAACAAGTGTGAAAGTTGCAAAAATATTGTAGATTTGTGTGGATTGCACTTTATTGTAGCAATCTCAATAAAAAATAAGTGCAACTAATAACGCCCTTGAAAATGTTGGTGCTGTTCGAGACCCCAGCGGGGTACGCGATTTTCAAGGTAATAGATTATAATTTTGTGTTTATTTTTTATGTGATTCGCCGGTGAAACTTAACCTGTAATTTTCACGTGTCACGTGTGACTTTATGAAACGTAAGCAAATAGTGCAATGATGGAAAACTTGAAATTATCGGCGAATTTTCCGCTGATTTTATGTTAAAATTCAATGTTTTTATTGACTGCCTGTACTTTTTCAGCTGCTGGATGATAAAAAATTGTCTCAGAGCGACAATTTATATCTGGATTTTGAGTCTCCAGAAGCTGCGAGTAAAATGTGAGATTTTTTAAAGTTTTTTATTGTATATGTTTTTAATTACTTTTAGCATTGTAAGAGTAGCTACTGTAAAAAAAGAATTTTTAGCATGTAACATAATATTTGTCATCAATGTAAATATTTACATATGGTAGTAATATCAGTAAAATAATTTTTTATAATATTTAAGTGGTAAATGCACATTTCATTTGTATAGTTATGGTAATAATACATTTTATTTTTATATATAATGATTTCAAAAATTTAAGATTTTTTATTTTCTGATTTTTTAAAAAGATTTTTATAAGTTATATTTATCGAAATTCGTAGTCACTGGAAAATAATAAAATAATATATTCTTATAAATAATTATTATGTACAATATTTTAATTAGGAAATAACTTGTTTACAGCATGTAAAAGTATATTACAAAAGAAATTAAAAACATTTTTACATTAGAATTTTCATATATTTTGTATTTTATTTTTTTCAGAAATTTTTATACTAATATTGTTTAATAAAATGTTGTACAAATTACTTTCTGATGAAAAGTAATAACTTGAAAAAAATTTTACGAAAATTTAGAATTTTTTCATAAGTTTTGAAAATGTTTTATAGACATATCAAATTTCATAAAAAATATACGGGACTTGAATATTTTCATATTAAAAATGTATAGTTTTTTATGAAACTGTCTCATTTTTTTATAAAAATTTCATGAGGTCGATTTTATAAAAAACGGAATTCTTATGAAAAATTCCATATTTTTATAAAAATTTTGCCTTTTTTATGAAAATCACTAGGAAATACTTTTATAAATAATTTCAAATCTTTTATAAGAAAATATTTGACATCCCTAATTTCCTAAAAACTGTGGAATTTTTATAGTAAATTTCACAATCTCATAGAAAACCGTAAACTATTATAAGTTATATAATTTTTATATAAAATAACCATTAACAAATGTCTATAAGAATTGCTTTTTTATGAGAAATCAATTTCTGTTTGAAAACGTATAAAGCAGATTTAATATATAATAACATAGAAAATGAAAAAAAAGGAAACTTCCAAAATATAGATTTCAACTGAAATAAAAAAATACAAAAAACCTGAAAAATTAAAAAATCTACCTAATTTTTACTATAAATATATGTAACATAATTGATATATTACATATAACTGAAATATTGATTGTTGACTTTGAGACACCCTGTATATAAGAAAAAATTTTCTTATAAAGTGAACTTAAAAAATTGTTCATGACACTTTTATGTAAAAATTTTTTTTTGTATACAACATTTCAAATTTTTTTAATAATATTTCACCCCTATACATTCTTTATAGACTGGAATTTGAGCGGTTGAGAGCAAAAGACAAACTAGTAAGAGTCAGTTGGAATTTGAGTGGTTAAGAGCGAAAGACAAACTAGTAAGAGTCAGATAAAGTGGCAACTCCATATTTTCTGTCACTTCCTAGTTTGTCTTTTGCTCTCAACCGCTCATTTATAAAGAAGTTTTATTTTATCTACTTTTAACAATCTTATCAAATTATAATTAACATATTCATAATTAAATAATACAAATTTTTTTATTTTATTATACATTGTTTTATATAATCAATGTTCTTTTACAGTTAATCTTATCCTATAAAAAATATAATTTTTATATGATACCCCTTTTTTTTGGAAATCAATCTTCATTCAAAATTTTGAGTCTAATTCTAAATTTCGTGCACATCTGACTCATACGTACAAATCAATACGCTCGTACTTGCTAGATGGTTATACCAAAATTTTTCTTAAATGCAAAAAATTGTGGGAAATCTTTCCAATATTTAAAAGGATAGTAACTTAGAAAACAAAGGAAAAAGGAAAACTTAAAGATACCGATTTCAATTGAAATTAAAAAGTTAATAAAAAGAAATTTTTATTTAGAAAATGACAAATACATGAAATTGAAAATTTTTCATTTGTATTCTGTAAAAAAAGAACTTTTTACTTGAAGATAGGAACCATAAAAAACAAGCACCTAATTATGAAATTACATTGAAAATGTATAAATAATAATAATAATAATAATAATAATAATATGTAAATATACAATAACAAAAAATTTTTATTTCAATGGTGATAAAATGCTAGAAACAAGAATCTTTTACAATCAAATGATTACAATTCAAAATTAATGAAAATATACATATTGAGAAAATTTGATGAAAAAAGTTATTCTATAATTTTAAATGTCTGAAGTACAAGTAAAGAATAATTTTTTTGCTCTTTGAAAATTTAAAAAATTTGTATATTGTTGTTCTTAATTTTTTATCCTTTTTACAAAATATTTCGTATCCTTGAGTTTTTCCTATTTTTTAATCAATAAATTTTTATCAGAATTGCACAGAAAAAAATTGAAATTCATCTAATTTTGTTTTTTTAAGCCAGCCTATAAATCAATTATTTCTTTATTAAAATCCTAGTTGCATAAATTCTGTTTATTCATCAGCAGAGAAATTGTTAAACATGAAATTGTAACCTTTTTAAACATTTTTCAAACTCAATAGATTTAACTTATACCAATTTAACTTAATAAAAGAATTAAAAAATTATAATATTTACTATTAATATAGAAACTTCTTGAATCACTGACTCTCGCATTGGTATTTTTGCATCATCAATCATGATTGTTAACTTGTTAAGAGTGCAGCTTTCAATTTATAACTTATTTTTCATTTCACCTAAATTTATAAATTTTCTATTTCATTCTCACTAATAATCAGTCATTTTATATTTTGATAATTTTTGTTTATACAATTTTTGTCAGTACCAAATTAAAATACCTACATCCATTTTTTTCGAGAATTTAAAATATCAGATTTTTAATTTATAAATTTTCTAAAGGTTTTCAAAAGAAATTCAATTGTGTTTTGGAATTTTGTATTCCCAACGTTTAAAGTTGAAATGTCAAAAATTTCCTCGTTGTTCATTCATTGCTTTTGTTGTTTGCCTTATATCGTTAGAAATTATCTTTTTTTTCTCCAAACAAGAATAAGTTAGATAAATGTACCGAGTCTTCAATGATTAAAAAAATTTTTACAGCGTAAAATTGAAACATTTCGAAAAATTCGCTGACACCACCGAAGCTCTGGCTGCCACTACCGCAGCCGTCGAAGGAAAACTGTGCAAGTCTCTGAAGAAAACGTTGAAGAAACATTGTTCAGAAGTGCAAGAGCAATTGGCAGTGGCGGATGCCAAATTGGGAAACGCTATTAAAGACAAATTGAGTTTGTCATGCGTCAGCAACACAGGGGTTCAAGAATTGATGCGATGCATAAGAAGCCAAATGGATAGCTTGCTCATTGGGCTTACCAAAAAAGACATTTCTTCCATGTCTTTGGGTTTGGCTCACAGTTTGTCTAGGTAAATAACTTTTTGAAAATTTGAGACATGCACAGTCCAGCCAAAAATTTATATTTCGTATTATATTTATAACTTACACGTTTTTTTATAATGTAAACAGATACAAGCTGAAATTCTCGCCTGACAAAATAGACACGATGATTGTCCAGGCCGTGAATTTGCTCGACGACCTCGACAAGGAATTGAACAATTATGTGATGCGATGCCGTGAATGGTACGGCTGGCATTTCCCTGAACTCGGGAGCAAGATCCCTGACAACATAAGCTTCATAAAAACGGTGCATCATATGGGAACCCGTGAAAATGCCAGTAAAACTGATATGTCGGACTTCTTGCCCGAAAACATCGAGGAAGAAGTGAAAAAGGCGGCTGAAACTTCGATGGGAACAGAAATTTCTGAGGAAGATATCATGAACATCCAAGAACTTTGCGTCCAGATTCTTGAGATTTCCCAGTACAGAGGGCAATTGTACGATTACTTGAAGGCAAGGATGTTGGCCATGGCTCCAAATTTGACCATCATCGTGGGAGATCTCGTAGGTGCAAGGCTTATCTCTCACGCGGGCTCTTTAATCAACTTGTCGAAAATGCCAGCCTCGACTGTGCAGATTTTGGGAGCAGAAAAAGCGCTTTTCCGGGCCTTGAAAACAAAGAAAGATACTCCGAAGTATGGTATCATATACCATGCTCCGACTGTTGCGCAGGCATCGACGAAAATCAAGGGTGAGAATTTTTTTTAGTTTTTGACGTAGAACTATGTTTTTCCCCATATATATATGTATATACCGTTAGGTTAGGTTAACTCTGACTTGACCTTGATCTGACTCTGACTTGACCTTTACTTTACCTGACTCTGGGTTGACCTTGACTTGACCTGACTCCGATTTGACCTTGATTTGACTCTAAGTTGACCCTTATTTGACTTCGACCTGCCTTTGACTTGACCTTGCCTCGTCTTTAATTTTTATTAAAAATAAAAAATTGTAATAACAAAACAAAATTTTTTAAATTTTTGATGTAGTTTTTTAATTCGTAGAAGTAGTTTTTGAGATAAGATTTATGAATGATTGACGTAGTTCTATGTTACGACACAAATTTTCTGTGTCTTTGCCTAATTGTTTTTGTCAATGAATTTTGGGCTTTTGGATAAATGTTTGTTTTGAATATAATTGAGAAGTAATTTGATACTTTTGAATGATGTATTTACGTTTTGGGAGTTTTTTGAGTGGTTCTAAAGATTAAACAAATTTTTACAGCAGCAGTTTTTTCAAGTCTGCATTTGATTATAAATTATTTAATCTGATGATGTTTTGGTGAAAAAATGATGAAGATATATGTGTGTAGAAAAATTGAAAATTTTTTACTAATTGTTAGAAAGTAATTATTTCAAATTTTTTATTCTGGTGAATTGTGAACACTTTTTTTCATTTACTACCAAAGAAGGTTGGAAAAAGGCCAAAAATAAGAGTATAAACAATATTTGTAGTTTTAGGTTCAATTATTGAAAAATAAAAATTCGAAAAAATGTATGATTTTGACATTTTGGGGTGAATTTTTTATACATCAACACATTTATTTTCTCAATTCATCATTTTTCTTAATCATGAATTTTTGTCAATCGAGCCAAATTTGTTTATTTTCGTATAATTTGCATATTTTGCAGTTTGAATCCAGAACTTTAATTTACATGAAAGTTTTATTTCTTTGCAGCGAATTTAATATTTATTGCAACCTTAAAAAAATGTACGTTTCCAAAAATTCCTCATTAGGAATATCAAGATTTAAAATCTTTTTGAATCCAAAATATTTATTTTTTACCTTTCTACTTTGCAGTAATTTTTAGAAAAAAAAATTTCCATCAAAGATTCATGAATTAAAAACTCTGCATTATGGGAAGAAATTTTCTTCATTTATCAACACAAATTAATGAAGATCTAGATTAATTGATTTTTTATACAAAATATCAACAGTTCTTAAAATGCCTTCTTAAAAATTTAAATATAATTTATTTGTCTGATTTTGAAATGTCTATTTATTTGAGAAATCTATATGGTTTGAAATTAAAAACAATTGATTTGACATAATTTGTAGTAGAGATACGTATTTTTTTATTTAAAAATCTAAGTTACAATTTTATCATTCAAATATTCATTTTCCCAATTGATCAGTCAAAAAATTTCAATTATTTAACTATTTACCTATTTTGCGATCTAATTTTTAATACAGAAATTGTAAAATTCAAATTTCTATAAACTGCAATTATAGTTTTTTACAGAGAAAATTTTTGTTCTTGATACAAATTAACGTTTATTTCAATTGAGAATTTATTTCATGAACATTTTTAATTTTAATTTTTTGATTAAATTTTGATTTATTCGTCAAATTTGTTAAATAAAATGCATTTTTCTTTGTATTTCTCCTGATTTTATTTTGTAAAATGAAATCGCTGATAAGCTAAATTTGTCAAAAGTATTGTGCAGTGCTCTTATAACTTTGATTATTGTATCTCTCTTTTTTAACATGCATTGCTTTTTCTTTGAAATGGTAATAATGATTGATGAACCGAAAAAAAATTATTGATCTCATCAATTTACCTCTTTTTTCTATAAGAATGTTTTTTTTTTTTATTGTAAAATGTGCTTTGAATGTCAGAAATGTCAAAGTTGTTGGAAAATATACAATTTAATAGTAGAAGAGACATTGGTCATTTAAATTTAATGTTTAATTTATGTTTGATTTCCAATTATTAACGCAGGTAAATCGGCGAGAATGGTATCAACGAAAGCAGCCCTCGCCGTGAGAATCGATGCCCTGGGCGAAGACAGCAACACTGAATTTTCAATCGAGAACAAAGCCAAATTGGAATCCCGTCTGCGACTTTTGGAAGAAGGCAACGTGAGGAGACTCAGTGGCACCGGCAAAGCCAAAGCCAAATTCGAAAAGTATCACTCCAAGAGCGAATACATGCAGTATCCAGTGAGCGCTGACGTGACTATCAAGCGAAAAAGTGAAGAGGAAGATGATAAAAAGCCTCTTATTGAAGTTATCGCTTCCGTCGAGGCCAGCCAAGAGGAACAAGTTCCGAAAAAGAAAAAGAAGACGGAAGAAGAAACACTCGATGAAAGTGTTGCGGTGAAACAAGAGCCGGAAGAAGATTCGACTGAGCCCAAGAAGAAGAAAAAAAAGAAGAAGCAACAAGTTGAGCAAGTCCAAAATGTTGCTGTGAAGGCAGAAAAAGTCGAGGCAGAGGCGCAAGTCGAAGATGCTGGAGGTAATTCGAAATGAATTGGATTATTATTTCAAAATGTAGAGGGCAAGTTGGAGAAAACTCGTGTTACTTTTAGCGTGAGAGTAGTTGATAAGTTTGAATGATGAATTTTTCAGAAGTCAAGAAGAAGAAAAAGAAGAGGAAGAAGCAAGAATCAGAAGAAGCAGCCGGCAAAAAGATAAATGAGGTGGAAGATGCCTCATCTTCAGTTGTTGAGAAAAAGAAAAAAAAGAAGAAGAAGGATTAAGGAAAGGAAGATGCTATTTTGAAAAACGTTTAAAGTAAACAATTTTATATTGATGTTATGGCATTTTTGTAAAAGTACTTTCATTGTATGAAAATTTCAATACATTCATAAAAAACTCAAGTTTTCTTTTAATTCTCTCATCTCAAAACGAAAGAACATGTTTAAAATATGACAAACGTTTTGTAACTGATTTTATATTTAAACAATTTTTATTATTTGCTGAATAGAAAATTTTAAAAAAGGGGGGAAATACCCAATTCCACAATAATCATCAGCCAAAATATAATTTTAAATATCTTTATTACGCTTTCAATATATTACGACAAAACAAACTGAAATATTAATTTAAATGTCAAGAACATCTAATATATGTCTAATATATGCGTATAATACAAAAACAATAACGTACACGGAAAAACCTATTAACAAACAACGTGAGTGCGCAAAAAGATATAAACACACATTTTACATTTTTTATATTATCTATAACTCCAATGATTAGAAATTATAACAGACGTAGATTTTCAAATGTATTTTTTTTTCAACCAAAAATAAAAATGTGGAGAGCTTGTCAGCTGTCCGAATCATTTTTGAGGTAACCCAATAAGAAATATTCGAAAAGCTTTTAGCACGACTCTACGTGTATATTTATTTTTCGAATTAGATGTTTTAAAAAATCTTTAATTCGCGTATACTTCCTGCAACCTTCGACATGATGGCATTTCAATGTTTTTAGCGCTATTGTACATTTCTTGATTGCCTATTGTTCTTGCTTTCATGATCATGGATTCTCCTGTAAATTAAAAGAACATGTTTTTATAAACAACAGTTCATTCATTCCATGGTTATTGTGAATAAACAATTTGAGTCGGAAGAAAGAACTTACGATAATGTTTTTCTCTGATGCAGTTGTGTCTGTGATAATTCATGTACTCTTCTTCTACTGATGCTTCTAGTCTGCGCAAACTGCCTTGGTATTCACTATGGAAATTCTCTTTCACGTAATAAGGAATTTTCAGGTTTTGCGTCGTTCGTGGAATCGAGTATTTACTGAAAAAAATTGAAATTGCATACTCAAGTATTATAATTTATAGAAAATTTAAGAATGTATTTGCAACTACATTCTCTGAAGATGTAATAAACTTTGATAACTAAAATTTAAGAATCCAAGTTCCATAAAAATAATGAAACAGATTTGCGAAATTGCAACTTGAGGATTTTTATTTTTCCATATGTACATATAATCAAACATGTCTATTTATAGAAATAGATTACTTGACAATCTATAAACAGAAAATAAATGCTCACGTGCTTTGATGCAGACTATATACTGGATCAGATATAAAAAAACTGCTCATCATTGTTAAAACTATGAGTAGAAGAACAGGTAGCATTTGCAAAAACGACGTGTAGCCATGTGCTTGCTGAAACAAAAACGACAGCATTTATTTATAGACCATACATATTATGATGATTAGGGCGTCTGTAGATTTTAACTATTTATTATATTTTACTTTAAATTTTTTAACTAATTTTATATTTTGTATTACATTTTTTACGCACTCAAAGTCACGAATTTTTAAAAATCTGTAGACACCCTCGACACACAATTCACAACTCAAGGTTCAAAAATATGCAGTACCTATTTTCTACATGACCTTTTTTAAACAATAATAGAGAAAACAGAAAAACATAAGGAGATAAAATTGAACGGGTAAATGTCATCTTTTCTGATTTACCTACAAAAAATACAGGTACTTCAAAATACACCCCAAAAATTCCTTTGTTTTTTGTATTTGAGGTGTCTACTGTTCTGAATTCTATTCATTAACAATTATTTATTACTTAAAAATTTTATCATGCATTAAAACTTATGTGCAATTTTTTCAAATGCCCTAAATTTTATTTTATTTATTTTTAAACAAGTAGACACCATATACAAAAATTTGAAAAATTGTATTTTGCCAAACCTGAGAATGATTATGCTGCGACTGTGTTTCATTTTGTCTGGACCATCTGTTTCCAGAGCGTCGAACGAAAAATTCTTGCTGTGGAAATCCTCCTCCAAAAAACATATTAAACAGTTCTTCTGCTGTAATGTCCGCTAGAAGGGTGCATATTTTTACTTATTTGCTCATCGCTTAACCAACTACTCTTATGTTTATTAAAAATGGTCAACAAATAAACATGAATGAAAACGTATAAAAATGCAAGTCGAGTACTTGATTTCTATGAGACAAGCACATAAGTGGCGAGCGTGCGTATGGTGTGTGAAAATGAAAAATTATTAACAATTGTTTTTTTAATTCTTCAGATTGTTGCTGAAAACTTTTTGGGAGAACTTTGGAAAAGTTTTTTTGAATTATTTCGGAAGGAACAAGGAATTTACAGTACCAAAAACTTATACAAGTTATTTGTCTTTACTTTAAAAAATTTTTGATTAAAATAAAATTCAATGTATTCGGGAACTTTGAAGGATTTGGGGAAAGCAATTTTCTGTTAAATTAATAAAAAACAAACAAACAAACAAACAGAACATCATTCACAATTTCCAAATTTTTACCTTCGAAACGACGACCATATTCATAATGACCAGCTTCGTTGTGACGACTATGAGCTTGCATTCGTTCTTCGTCACAACCATACATGTCATACTGTTTTCGCTTTTCTACATCAATCAAAACGGCAACTGCATTTCCAACGACTGTAGTAAAAAATCAGTAAATGTTAAACTAATAACTAAATAATATATTATAATTTATTTTGAATTGGTTTTAAATTGATTTTATGGAACTAGTTTTGTCATTTCCAAGTTTCGATTGCGAATTAAAAAATATCAAATTTCAATTTATTCTTTTACTCTACTTTATATATGAGCCCTTGATTCCTCAAATTTAAAGAAATGCAAAAAAACATTTTTTACTAACTTTTAAATGCTTCAGCTGCTCCAGGAGCTTTATTTTTATCAGGATGTAATTGTAAAGCCAACTTTTTGTAAGATTTTTTTATCTCGCTGTCGGTGGCTTCCTTTGTCACCCCTAACATTTCGTAGTAGGTCTTGCATTTTTTAACCCTGAAATAAAATTATAGAAAATAATGATACAAGAGTATATTTATCTATAGTAATCGATATAAATATTAAGATGATAGTACTTGTCTGGTATATGCAAAAAAAAAATAATACAATAAAACAAAAAGGGAAAAAATTTTTTCTGAAAAGATTTATAGAAGGTTCTCAAAGTATTACCTCCATCATGATTGTAGTTGCAAAAAAAATGTACTTTTATCAAATATTTTATGTTCATAAAGTTTACAATGTTGACAAATCACACGAAATTTTTTTTCAGAGATTTACCAAAAGTTATGTGAAACCTTAAAAAAACCAATTCGACGAAATTTCAATTCAAAAATACAAAAATTCTGGAATTTGAATTCAAACTTAAAAATGCTGATTCAAATTCTGAAATTTAAATTCTAAATTCAAAAATTTTGATTTAAATGCTAAAATTTGAACTCTAAATTCAAAAACTCTTTTGCCAATTCTGAAATTTTAATTCTAAATTCAAAAATCCTTATTTCAATTCTATAATTTCAATTCTAGATTCAAAAACTCTGATTAAAATCCATGTTTCAAAAATTTGAATAATATATGTAGTAATATATTAAATATACTTTTTAAGATGTAGGGTGTCAGAAGTAAAATATAAAATCCGAAAATGATTGAAGAATTTTCAAAATTCAACAATTTTTTTTGATATTTTCAAATTTCTCAAAATCTCAGAGATATTGGTAAAATTCAAGGACACTTCGCTTAATATGCTGTGTTTTGTCTCATTTACTATTGAATGTTTTTTAAAACTATGCGAATTTAGCATAGCGGCAAAGAAAAAGTCAAAAAATTGCATAAGCTATTGACTTTTTTGAAGTTTACCATTTTAAGTGAAAAATATTTTCCTCACTAAAGTAGCTTAATTTTTCTTCAGTAGATATAATTTTTATTTGAATTTAGAGTTTTTTGTTTTTTTTTCTAAATTGTTTTATTTAGTTTTCATCAAATAAGCCTAAATTTTTTTTTTTTTTTTGGTAGATATAACTTTTATTCAATTTTGTGATTTTGTATTTATTAAATTAAACTTTTTATATTCATAAAATAAATCCATATGAATAGTTCTTAACAAGCCTACATTTTTTTTGAGTAGATATAATTTTTATTTGTTTTAATAAGTTTGTATTTAATTTCTTTTTCTATTATTCATTAATAGAGATCTTTAGAAGCCAATCTTGTACCAATTTGAGCCAATGTTTTAAAATTATTTTATTAAGTTTTCAATGTTCATGAAGTTCCGAAAATTCAAAAATAAACGGAATAGAAAAAAATTGTTCCCATTACTTTTCCTAGTTCAAGTAATAAATAGTTCTTAAAATGAAACAATTTTAAGTTTAAGTAATTACCTAGTTAAAGTGATAAATAGTTCTTGAATTTAAAAAATTATTGTCAAACATTATTAACTAATTTTTACTTTAATTTTAGCTGAAGCTGGAAAACCAATTTTTTATCATTTTTATTTATTTCTCAAACGTTTGAAACTTCAAGCACATAGTTTTCACTAAATGAGCCTAAATTTGTTTTTGAGTAGATATAATTTTTATTCAATTTTATAGTTTTGTGTTTATTTAATTAAACTTTTCTTATTCCTAAAATAAATCTACATGAATAGTACCTACTCTAGTTTAGTTTCTTTTTTCACGTAGAATAATAGTATATTCCTTAACTAGTGTGGAAAAGTTTTTTCTAACGAATCTGAGGGTTGCAACGCGAGCCGAAGGCGAGCGTTGTAATCAGATGAGTTAGAAGCGTGGGAGAAATGAGCCATTACTTCACGGCGTTGAATAAACTATTTTAACTTATAAGACTACATGTTAATTGTGGTAATTTTTTACTAATAAATGGTACAACGAAAAGAGATTTTATTCTTTTTTTTTGTGTGTCTAATTATCAATTTCATCAATATCTTTAGGAAAATACATATTATGGAGATAATACCTGAAAGTTGAAAGGTGTCTTTTAAATACAACAATGTCAATGCTTGCTACTAAGGAAAACAATGCAAAAAAAAGAGAAAGAAATATTTCTTTCTGCGCCTGCAGCATTTTTTTCCAGCAAAAAGTGTGCAAATCGCTATGTGATTCGGAGGGACTCAAGTTTTGATAAAATAATACCGTTTAACGGATTCGAATTGTTCTCTTGTGTAATCCGATGGTGCTTGCGAACGCAAATTTTCTTTGTTGCTGGAAGCTGTTCGTTTTCTTAATTCAGGCTCTGCGTTTTGTTGAGTTTGGCTAGATTTCGCCAGATTAGAAATTTTCGACAACAGGTCTGATGAACAAACAAAATTCATATAATAAAATGAATATATATTTTTAATTTTAATTCATAAATAAAATAGAATACTGAAAAGTAATTTTGTATAAGATTTCTTAGTTTTTGGGAAGGCTAATAATTTTATTTTGACATCCGAATTCCTCGATATCTGAAAAAATTCTACAAATAAATAATTTCAAAAAATATTTTATTATTTAATATTAATTAATTAATATTCAATTATAAATTATATTTATTCTATATGGACTATATTTATTCTATACGAATTATATTTGTTATATGTAAATTATATTTATTCTATATAAATTATATTTATTCTATATAAATTATATTTGTTCTATGTACATTATATTTATTCTATATAAATTATATTTATTCTATTAAATTCTATTTAATTAATTAAATATTTAAAAAAAAATTAATTACATACTTTTTTTTCTATGAATTTGTTTATTTTACGTCAATAAAATTAAATGTAAAATTTGTTATTTCGGCTACAGATAATCATGAAAATACCTATGTTTACATTATTATTCCGAAAATATTCCTAAACCCTCTCCAACTGTCTCCAACCACCCCAAAAAATGGCGGATCTGCTTTTCAGGACACTTGGTGTCTTGGTGACAACGTCAATACAATAACAACAACAACAACAACATTAAAAACTGACCGTCGACTTTAATGGGAGGGTAAATCTTTCTGGCCTTTCGCAAAAACTTCTCGGCCTCCTCGTACTTATTTTCGGCGAAATAACATTCCGCGAGTTGGACACATCGCTCGGCTTCGCCTTTGTTGCTATCCATTTTTGTCGCAGCTTGAACTGCTTCCTTGGAATTTGCGGATTCTTTGCCGTGACGAAGCGATTTTAACCCAAAACTTGTCACATGCAGTCACATGCGCCTTTGCTTGCACTCCAAATTATTAATATATTAATCTGTATTAATCAACCTCAATCAACCTGCAATTTGCTGCAATTAATTCAAAGGGGAAGGCCACCTGTACTCTTTTCACTTTAGCATCTATGCAAAACATCACAAACTGTCACAATAGCCATATATAGCGAGGTGTAACGTATAGTAGAAAAAGAGAGATCATATGTTTCGCCGTGTCTTACTCATGTACTTTGTACTAAAAAACGGTATTTTTTTATGACAGTTTTCTTGAAAACGTGGAACACCTGAAAATGGGCCACGTAATTACATAGTACACGTAATCAGCGTGATAAGTTTTATCACGTTTTTAAGCTACCCTAGTGATTTTTATTTTTATAAGAATCAGAATGTCTTATTAAAATTTTTTACAAAATGACTACGAAAAATTTTTATACACGGTGTCCCAAAGTCAAAAATCAATATTTTAGGGGCTTGCAGTTTTTGAAATTCCAAGACAATTTTTCCTTTGCTATTTTTCACAAAATTAAAAATTGGAAAAGATATTCAAGTTGGAAATTTAACCAATAAATGCGCTCTTACGAGGAGTGGGGATAGAACCCATGGACCAAAATTTACCGAAATTTTCTACGTATTTTTCTGAGTCGAAAAGTCCTTTGCCACTTTTCACAAAACTCAAAATGAAAAAAGATATTCGTGTTGAAAGTTTCAACCAATCATCAGATTTTTGTTTTGTTTCCTAACTGTAAAATACCTAACCTAACCTAACCCCTGAAATATTGATTGTTGACTTTGGGACACCCTGTGTATAAGAATAAATTTTCTTATAAAGTGAACTTAAAAAAATTGTTCATGACTTCTTTTATACAAAGTTTTTTTTGTATAAGACATTTCAAATTTTTGATACCTTTTTATAGACTGGAGAACGGTTGAGAGCAAAAAACAAACCAGTAAGAGACAGATAGAGTGGCAAATCCATATTTTCTGTCTCTTCCTAGTTCGTCTTTTGCTCTCAACCGCTCATTTATAAAGTTTTATTTATCTACTTTAAACAATCTTATGAAATTATAATTAACAAATTTCTAATTAATTAATACAAATTTTATTACACATTATTTTATATAAATTAATGTACTTTTACAATAAGTATTATCTTATAAAAAATATAATTTTTATAATACCCCTATTTTTTGGAAATCGATCTTCATTCGAAATTTTGTATCTAATTCTAAATTTCGTGCACGTCTGACTCATATGTGCAAATCAGTTAGTACGCTCGTACTAGCTAGGTGGCTACACCAAATTTTTCTCAAATGCGGAAAATTGTGAAAATCTTTTCAATATTCAAAAGGATAGTAACTTAAAAAACGAAAAAAAGGGAACCTTGAAGACATAAATGTTAACTGGAATTAAAAAAACAACGAAAAGAAATTTATATTTAAAAAATAACGAGTACATGAAATCGGAAAATTTTCATTTGTATTTTGTAAAAAAATAACTTTTCACTTGAAGATGGGAATCATCAAAAAACAAGCACCTATTTATAAAATTACATTAGAAATGTAAAAACAAATTCCATACTAATTTCATTATTTTTCCATTATTGGTAATGCTGTATCAAAAATATCATACAATCTGAGAAAATGGACCTTGGCGTTCAAATCGTTTGAGCTTACTTTCTAATGCCTTTGAAACAGAAAATGCGCTCTAACGACAAGATCACATAGCTCCTTTTTCACAAATCCACAAATTTTTGAAATGAAAATAGTGTACTAAAAATAAAAGTTAACTTTATACAGGGTGTACCAAAGTCCCCGTGCCAAAAAGAAATCCTATATTCCTTTTTGAATTTTGAGTCGAAATGTCCTTTACCGTTCCGCAAAAT
>JAPYZL010099259.1:0-21297 GCA_030522825.1 Platygaster orseoliae
GATTCAACTCGCGCGCTTGGGCACTCGCTGCCGCTCGTGCCCAAATGCTCGCTCGTAGAATCATTCCATTCCTCCCTTGTAGCATAAATATCTATTTATCATAAATAAATTGAAAAAAATTAAAATAAGAAGTATGATCTTATGGTAAATCTTACGAAAAAGGAAAATTTAGGGTTGAAAATGATTTATTATCTGAATGTTTTAGGTAAGAAATTAAAATCAAAGTTTTTTGTAATTATAATAATTAATTAAATATTTGCAACAAAAAATTTATTTCACTAATTGTAAGTTATGAGGCAATTGTAAATTTGAAAAACTCGAAATATTTATAAGTTCTGAATGAAAATCGGATAGTAAGTTTTTGAGACCTTTTTTTTCAAAGTTAAGAATTAGTTTTTCAAAAAAACATTGAACTATGAGTTTTTAAAATTTCTATTATGGAATATGAATAGAATTATAATTGATTCTTCTATTTCTGACTTTTTCTTGTTCTTTCATTTTGCTTAAGAATGCATGGAAAAATAAGCATCTAACTTTGATGAGAGATAAAATTTGGAAAACTCGATTTTCAATTGATCGATAGCAATTTTACTGTTCGACATTATAAATTTACATACCTCCTTCCTTTTTTTAATCGATACGATGTTTATTCAAATGATTTATCATTGAAGGCCTAAAAAAACATTGGAGACGGTAATATTTCTGAGGGTGGGGAAAGTATTCACTTGTACCATAGATGTGGAGAAATGCACGTTTCGCTTACAGTCGAGTTTCGTGGAATGAGAAAAAACCTTTTTAAAAAAAAATTGTATTTCTAAGTGTTATCTGCTGATTTGCAATATTTTTGTGTGCCAATATTATTTTCTTCCAAAGCAAATAAATTTTTTTCCGTGAGAGTAGATGAAAAAATTTGTCAACTTTTAAGAAAAAACCACTGCAGTGCCAATTTTCTGCTTGGTTAAAAAAGCGTTACAAGGAAAAATAAATAAATGGTCGATTTTACAAAAAGAGTTCTATAATTTATGGTAAAATGAACTGTAAATATTCACTTAATTTTGGAAATAAAATAATTAAAATTGAAAATATGGATCCGATAGGTCATTCATCGATTTGTTTTTTCCATTATTACTTACGGAGCATTACAAGATTGAAGATTTTCAGTGTTCCGAGGTTTTGACAAAATATTGCGTATCGACGAGAAAAACTTTATAGAAGTACTATTTTCCGATTTTTCCAAGTAGTGTTGAGCTCTGCTCCATTCGAAAATAGAATCGGGGGCATATGCGTCATACGAAATCTTCGTTCGAGTGAAAAAGCGCATCTGATTGAATCCCTCCAGACCATTCTTGCCGGTAATTCATACGACTCGCGAAAGTACTTTTACCTCCGACGTGACCCGCATAATCGATATAAAGTAACTGATTTTCCGTCAATCGTGATCCCTAAGTTGCACGTCGATTGGAAAATTCTTCCATTCAGTTGTTACCGCGATATTCACTTATCGTGGCGTGAAGTATATTATTATTTTTTTCTCTCAAGATGCCCGAGCGTTTTTGACATTTTATCGGCACGATTTCAACGGCTCAATTATTGATCTGACGCGAGCTCGCGTCGTGTGCACTTGACACGTTATTGAAGGGGATTTATTTTGCCTTTCAGGTGGAGTTGGACGTGACGAAACCGCCCGCAGAGAGGCTTATGAAGGTAATTGTTTTTACTTGGATAGGTGGAAGGATTTTTCTGTACTTTGTTCCAATTGCGTATTTTTCTTGTGGGATTGAGGGGAGATCGAATATTTTCTGGGTACGCCATTTTGTCGGCATGCGGCGAATATAGAATTATTGGTAGGGGAGATACTCGAAAATACCTATGCAAAAATGAAATAATTTATGAATATATAACTACATTTATTGACATTTTCGAAATTCGAATCCTTATTCAGAATGAAAAAAACATTTTTTTCAATTTTTAATTAGTATATTAGAATATTGTACGGTTTTGTAGTTTCACAGAATTTTCGTAATTTTTTGAAATTTACAAAATTCAGTAGCATTTATTGTATAGTTCTACCAACCTCGTGCATTTTTTAGGACTATGAAGATATTATGAAAAAATTTTTTTTTTTGGGGTTTTTTTCAAATTTTAGAAATGTTGTATGTTTTATAGATTTCTTTAAAGTAAGAAAATTGGTTAAACTTATCAATGTATTTCGTTATTTCTTAATATTTTTCAAGTTATATTGAAAACTGAATAAACAATATCATGCAATCAAAGAAATATTCTACAGATTACCGAGTACATAATTTATCAACATTTTCTAAAATTTTGATTTTATAAACTTTCTAGAATCATTAATAATCATTGAATTTTTAACATTATTTATTTTACGAAAGTTCTCAATTTTTCAACATACTTTTAAATAGTCAACGAATTGTGAAGACTGTCATGATGAACTTGATTTACCTATTTTTTTTCGAATCCTGAATTTTTATTTAAAATGTTAATATTTATTGTCGAGCCTTTTCGGACAGTGCAACATTCTCTTCAATTTTTGAGAATATTTTGATATTATTTTGATGTAATTTTGATGATTTCCGAAATTTACAAAATTCATGAACATTTATTGTAGTTCTACGAACTTCGCATATTTTTTAGAATTATTTAGAATTTACAGTTTTCCATTATTTTTGTTTTTTGAAATTGTAGAAATGATGAATGGTTTTTGGATTACTCTAAAATTTATGAAAATACGTTTTACTCATCGAGGTATTTCGTTCTTTCTCAATACTTTTCAAGTTTTTTAGATTCATATTGAAAACTAAATTATCAAAATGATGCAATTATCAGAAAAATATTATGTAGAGCACCGAGTAAAACATTTATGACCATCTTCTAACATTTCACAAATTTTCTGAATTTTTGAGAATTATTGACAATCTTTGAATTTTTAACGTCGTTTATTTTCTAAAAATTCAAAATTTTTTCATATACTTTTAAAGAGTCAACAAATCGTAAAAACTGTTCTTGAATAACTTTATTTATCGATATTTTTTCGAACTCTTGATGTTTATTAAAAATTTTACGGTCAAGCGTTTTTGCACGGTGGAAAATTTCTGTCAATTTTCAATAATATTATAATTTTTGACGGTTTTCTTGTTCCACGTTATTTTAGTAACTTCCGAAATTTACAAAATTTATTAACAGTTATCGTAGTTTTACGAACGTCGTATATTCTTTAGAGTTTTAAAAAATCTTCAGATTTTTTTCCCTTCCTCTCATGGTTTACGTCCTAATTATTATGTACCTGTGAAAATCGCATTTTCCCGTCTCTGGTAGCATTTTGAAGAAGGCAAGTTCAGGTATAGCTACGAGCTCGTTTTGGATGAATAAAAAAGTACTTTGCGAATTGAGCAGAAAATTGTGGTCAGAAATGAATAACCCAATTCAGTTCTAAGAATGGCTATGAAACTTAAATTTTCGAAATATAACTTTGAACTGTGAACTCGTTATAAATAAACTAATTTTCGTGAATTTCATTATTCGAAGCTCAAAATGACGTATCGTAAAAAGGTTAATATTTAACTAATTGTATCTAGTTGAAAAATGACTTCTGGAATACATAGTGTAATTATACTATTGTTGACACTTAAGTACGTGAAAACGACTACTTACATAGTAAAAACATCAGTGAATAATTAAATTTGAAATTTTCAATCGATATATTTTATAATTATGAGGACTAGTCATAAAACATAGCTTCGAACTCGTTGATATTGATTAAAAAGTTTTTATAGAATGATCATTGATCATAAGACGAAGTTTTCACCGTTTTGTTACAATATGAAAATGTAATTTAAAAACGTGAACAGTGAAACGTAAAATGTAAAATGTGGATCGCGCCATTGGAGAAATGCCGTAACCTTTAGTTTCCGATCACAGCTCGAGTGTTAAGATGAAATTCCTTGATCCGGCGTATCTGCGAAAAATATTGACCCGCGAAAATTGATACGTTCCAGGCTCCCCTGAGACATTCCATAGCTATTCTCCCGGCAATTCTAAGTATTTCGTATTATATCCTTGTGTGCGTATCTCATACGTGCCTCGTCTTTGTTTTTTTTCCCTCTCGTTTTTCGGGAAATTCCTCGTATGCGGTAAAAGACGAGGAGCATGTGGAATAGACTGCGGCGCTTTGCGCGGTTGCTTGATTTATAATCACGCGCGCCATGTCAGGCATGCGATTTTTCACGGTCCGACAAACGAAAACACGCATCTCTGGAATTTTCCACGCTGAGTTTTCCGAGATTTACCATGATCGCGGAGGGTCACAGGTCTATATACTCGGATTTTTCAATTTTTTCTTTGGAATTTGAATAATATTGAGATGATTTTATGGGGTTTTTGAGCATTTCTTCATCGAATTTATAGAAATTATTGAAATGGTTTATTATTTCTTATTGTACGTTATTTTTGAAACATTTAAAAATTGGGAAAGCAATAAAAAAACGTTCAATATTTTCTCAAGAAAAAATTGAACGTTTTTTTAAACTCCACAATTGTGGAGTTTAGAGGAGATCCGAATATTTTCTGTGCGCGCTATTTTTTCGGCATCTGGTGAAAAACGGAATTATTAATATCTGAAATACTTCTTGATATTCTGTTGTAATATGAAAATTAATTTGAAAATTAATTTTTTATTTTTGCGCTGCATTACGAATAATTGCCATGAATTGTTAATGAAATTGATACCGGCACTGACAAACGAATTTTCGATTGCATCTGCGAAAAACGTGTGAAGAAAGCATGTGCAAATGAGTACAGGAAGAGCCTGTGTATCTGCTCGTATAAAAGTTTAAAATGTCGTTTCAATGTGCTGGCCAATTTATTTGTATAATAATCATATTAACCGTTGGGCTGGTGCATCCGGGAATCAATGGAATGTTGTGCACAAAAAGTACTGAATGACCTCTGAGAACGAAATTCAAACAACATAAATAAA
This sequence comes from Platygaster orseoliae, assembly GCA_030522825.1. Lineage (NCBI taxonomy): Eukaryota > Metazoa > Arthropoda > Insecta > Hymenoptera > Platygastridae > Platygaster > Platygaster orseoliae. The sequence continues at coordinate 4,997 of JAPYZL010099259.1, forward strand.
AGAATGTTTTAGATTTGAATGATGGTGTATTGAGTTTAAAAAAAATTCTTTAAAAAAATTTTTTCAAGTTGGTAGTAATTGAACCTCAAATTTTCTCGACATGAGAAATATTAATGAGCTAGACGAATTTTTAAAATAACTTACAAAATTTTTTAAAGTTTGTATCACGTTCAAATTTTAGAAATTTCGGAGAATTGGTAATACATTTATTAATTTAAAGATTGTTAAAAATTTGAAAATTTCGTAGAATCACGGAAAATGTGAAGAAATTCTTTGAATTCTGTCCAATATGGAATTTCTTCAAATTTATGTTTCGTTCGTTTCCTCAAAATAATCTAAGAAGTTTGAACAAATTAGAATATAATGTTGAGTTGGACAAATGTACAGAAAATTAAGAAAGTTTCGAATAGTAAGTATTACGTTTAGAATAAAAAAAAATTTTTGCAATAAAAATTATCGAAAGTTCTTATAATAGTCGATAATGCTACAAAATTTCAAAATTGTTGTGTTTCAGAAAATATCTAGAATTTTTCAGATTGTGTTCATTATATCGTATTTTCACGTGCATGGTCTTATTATTTGAATTAATAAGAAAAAATATGATAAACTTGAAAAGTATCAAAAAATCAAAAAGTATCTTAATGAGTTTGACAAATTTTTATAAAATTGTAAACTTCACCGTATTTCGCATCACGTTTAAAATTCAGAAATTCAGAAAAATCAAAAACGAATATAAAGTATAAAAATTGTCAGTAACACTGTGCAACACAAATTTTGATATCAGAATGTCGAAGTAAAAATGAAATCTACGCTTAATTTAAAGATTCACGTGTCTCGGGGTTTTGCTAAATTAGGTCGCAAAAACAATTTATTCAACAATTTGTTTTATCTTTTCTCTCTTTTCAGCACATTGCTCGAATAGGTGTGTCCTTCTCGCACTTCAAAGTTTAAACGGAAAGCTTTGCTGACATAATTTCTTGAAACCCTAAGACACGTGTGTCTTAAAATTAAGTGTATATTACATTTGTGCTTCTATATTCTGATATCAAAATTTTTATCTGACATTTGTCGCACGGTGCAATTTATAACTTCAACAGATTTTTGAAATTATAAAGAAAGTTGAACAGTTATGTAGGTTTTAAAAAATTCAGAATATTCTATACACATAACTACAGAACCCGTATAATATTTTTGAAATAATTGAAAATACATCAAAGATCGTCGATAATTTTGGATATTTCGATCTAAATCTACAGTTATAAACATCGTTTATAAATTTTTTTAATTATGAAAATTATGAACGATTTGGATTAACCACAATTTGTAAATTAATGCATTTTTGCATGAGTATTTTTAATTATCCATTGTTGCCTTTCCTCAAGTAAATATCGCATATATTACAATTTCTAAACTACTGTGAAAATTAAAATTTAGATAACCGAAAATAAAATGTAATATCGAAAAATCGATTTTTCTGTTTTTACATTATGCAGGTTTATTAATCTGAAAAATGAACAATTTGAAAATGGATATTCACTCTCAGATATAAATAAAAAGTATAAACATTCGCAAACATCCGAAGTAAAATTATGAATTTTTTTTATATCAATTAAGACGAAAATAAACTTTTCCGTATTGATATGCTTTTTCCTAGATTTCCTATCTGACCGTGGTGTATTTAATTACACAGTACAATAGCTCAATTCATCAGAAATAGAACACATTGCGTGTATGCAAATTGCTTATTGCGGTTTACATGGAATGAAGGAATGTAGATGAATGTTTCTAAACACGTGGAATCGTGCAGTTTATACAAAGATGACCCAGATTGAACTCGAATCTCTAACCGTGTTTTCAGCAAAATTCTGCAAATAAAATGTTAATATTTCTTCAATTTAAAAACCATAGATATAAATTCAGCCAAAACTTATAATTTCAATAAATAAAAAAAAGTATAAAGTCTGCAAATCATAGAAATAATTAGTGTTGAATTCCACTGCTCGTTCATTGTGATAATTTTTAATGGACGTCGACGAGCTGAATATTATTCACGAATCGATGGCCTCGGGATCTTGTTAAATTTATTGCAGAAACATTTTTATTCTTTTGCTTTCCCACCTAAGTTGGCTCAAGATTTCCATTTAGCCACCGAGCACTGTGGAAAACGTGAAATTGATAAAAGTAAAGTTTTTTAATTTGAAAAGTTCCGGTCGCGGAAATAATTTATATCGCCGGAGCCGCTTAGACGTACGATTTTCACGTAGAGAATGGTAATATTCTATTGCCGGGGCGTCGGTTATGAATACACGTGCACGTAGAGAGCGAGATACGTGATAAAGCTGTGCCACCCAGACTGGGCTCAATTGCGAAGAAATGTGTATGAGTCACGATCGCGTTGTTAGAATACTAAGGATAACCAAAGTTTATGGCGATGATTAAAGTACCGTGGATTAAATACAACCGGATACGTTCGTGCGAAATGAGCAACGTGAATCGTTTCGAGATAAAGGCAGGACGTTTTGAAGAATAGGCAATGCAGGCGAATGTATAACGATTCTATGAGAAAATCTGAGGCGAAAGTTCTTAAGCTGTTTTCGCATAATGTCAAAAGCAACCGAGTTATTGGTACTTGAAGTTCGAACGTCAGCGCGCGGCGCGGTAGCGTCATGCAATTAATTTGGCCACGCCCCGTTTTCCACGTGAGAGTCGCGGATTGGTTGTTGAAATACTCAGAATAAGAGGGGGCGAAACGTAATTTTTTTTAATGCGTTGTTATCAAGATTTGAGCGCGAGGTTTATCATGATATTTCTTCGTAAAGTGCATGATGATGATTATTACATTTTTTAATAAAAATCTACGAAAAGTAAACTGTTTGGATCAACGTACAAGCTTCATTATTTTAATAGAATTTTTTGAATATATTATGTTTTCAAAGATTTGTTTTATGTCTTTTCGATTTCGAATATTACAACCATGAGCAATGTGAATCTTTTCGAAGTAAAGGCGAGACGTTTTGAAAAAGAGGCAATGCCGATGAATGTATAACGATTCCATGAGAAAATCTGAGGCGAAAGTTCTTGAGCTGTTTTCGCATAAAGTCAAAAGCAACCGAGTTATTGGTACCTGTAGTTCGAATGTCAGCGCGCGGCGCGGTAGCGTCATGTAACTAATTTGGCCACGCCCCGTTTTCCGCGTGTGAGTCACAAATTGGTTGTTGAAATGCGTTAAATTATCTTGTAAAGGTAAAAATAATTGCAATATGATTATTACCATTATTATTATGTATAATCTTAATATTTTAAATAATTATCAGTTGATAAACCCAATAAACAGAATAGGTTGTAGAAGTTGGAGAAGTACAGGAAAATAAAAATATGATAGAATTTCAGTAAGTGGTTTTCAATTTGTGCATTATGTTTTATAGTACTTTTCCGATATATTAATGATTACATTTTTTTTTGTTTGATACAAATTTGATATAGATAACATGGTTACGCCTTATTTTCTGCGACTGAGTCTTAAATTGATTATTGAAGTTAATTAAATCAACTTCTGAAGGTTTTTATTATTATGTTTTTTTTTTTTTTTTTTTTTTTTTTAAAATACTGATTTAATCATAAATCTTAAAGATAGAATTGGTTATAAAAATTTGGAAGTTGGAAGAAATTATAACTATCATACACGGGGAAAAATTGGGGTCTGCAGTAGAACAACGTAGGTATTACTGCAGAACCGAGAGAAGGTGCTACTGCTGGGGTGTGATTTTACACCCAAGATGGTTCTGGTTTAGACAGATGACAGCTGCTTATACCGCCGTATGCTGTTTCTTAGGTTAAATTTAGGTTAAATGTGACATTTGGGGTACGTTCCGAAAGTCAACTAAGTCCAACTCGCGCATTAATTTTGCACCTTGAAAAACCTGCGCGAGTTAAACTTTCGTCCAACTTTCGGACTTTCGGAACACACCCTTGATCAGTCTATTTAACCTAAATTTAACCTAAGAAACAGCATACGGCGGTATATAGTAAGCAGCTGTCAACTGTCTAAATCAGAACCGCCTTGGGTGTAATTCACACCCCAGCAGTAGCACTTTCTCTCAGTTCTGCAGCAATGCCTACATTGTTCTACTGCAGACCCCAATTTTTCCCCGTGTAAGTAGAATTTCAAAAAATGTTTTTCAATTTTGTGTATAATATATGATGGTACTTTTTCAAAATATCTGATGACATTTTTTATAAAAATTTGATAAAGCTAACTAACTTGGTGTATAACATTTAACTAAATTTCGAATAACTTTTTTTTTACGGTTTTTTAAAATGTTATACACAACTTTCGCCTTTTATTTGTACGAGTTGTCTATTACAGCGATGTCAAATGAGTGTGTAACAAAAGAACAAATTTTTTTTTAGATATCGGATATATTGTTGAATGGGATAACATTATTTTATCTTGTTCTGTTGATCATGATCAACGTGACAGCTCGCGTTATTCGGCGGAAACGAAGTGATACGCTCGGAGCGAAGCGAAATCGACACCCTCGACAGTATAAACAGTCTTATCTCCGCCGCGAGTCACGATATCGGAATCTTTCGACTTGGTGACGCATGGCTTAAATGCTTCTGGATGCTGTCACCATCTGCCATTTTCTCTCCACTATTTCAGTGCCTTGAAATATACCGTGCCGGTATTTTTGACGAATTTTTATATCGATTTCATGCGGCTTTTCGTGAGCGATAACGCGTACCTTTTTTAATGTTCTTTTCTTGCTGATAGGATAACGAAAGCATATGAATAAAAAGTTTACGTCGATTTTACGAGATTTCGAACGTACATTCTTTACGGGAAATCATGGATTATGTAAAAAATTAAAAGCCATTGGAATAATTATTAAACAGATTGAGTATCAAAACGATTCTTTCAAGGGAATTCGAGAACTTCAAAGTTCAAGAAAAATTCATGGACGAAGATAATATTTTGTTCACATTTGACAAGGAATCAAAATTTATAGTGTGATGAGAGAAAATTTTTTTATATCTAAGATTGCCGTTTCCTTTTTTTAATTACGACATTTCTGAGGAAAAGTTTTCTTTTTGTTATTAAGTGCGAAATTTCAAAAAAGTTTTAAATAGAAGAGAACATCATATATGTAGAAGATTTTGATATTTCTATGAAATTATGAAAATTTGCAGAATTGTAGGAAATGTTTATGAATTTCTGTGGATTGTGCTTATTTTTAAATTTTTTTAGTGGATATTTGTTATCTATTGTTTTATTATTTATTGATTTATTAGATTTCTTTATTATATATATATTTATTTTTCATTATATTCACATGATCATGTTTTTTTTCAATATAAATCTCTAAAGTTTGAAAAATATTAGAAAAATATTCAAAATTTATAATTTTAGGGACCGTCGTAGATTCTCTAATATTCGAGAAATGTGTAGAATTTTATAGAGTTTTCATATCCTTTGTTGATTGTGTTGAATTAAATATTTATAAAAAACTCTAATCACTATTTTTTGATTGAAGTGTGAAAAACTTGAAATGTTTCACGTAAAGACGAAAAATTTAAATAAGTTGAAATGATTTTCATGACACAGACTAAGTCTTGAATAGTTTTCATTATAATTGAAATCATTTAAATTGATGAAAAATCTTCAAAGTTAAAAAGTTGGTGAAAATTTTGAATAGTTTGTGTAATATTTAAATTTTTTCGAATTTGGAAAAATAATTAAAAATTGTAAAAAATATCATGTATTTTCTGAAATTCGAGGAATGTGAAGAATATCATGGAAGTTTTAAATTTTTTGTTGATTGTGTTGGAATTAATATTTTCAAGAAACTTTAATACATTTATAACCATTTTTTAATCAAAATCCGAAAAATTTGAAATTTATCACGTAATGGCGAAAAATATAAATAAGTTGAAATGATTTTCATGAGATCGAGTAAATCTCGAATAGTTTTTATTAGGATTGAAATCATGCAAATTTATGGAAATTAATAACATACAAAATATTTTAAAAATAATTAAAAACTCTCTAAAATTTTGACGATTCGTAAATTGTGTTTGTCATGTATATTTAAAATATGTATAAACAAGTATAATTATTTTTTGATTATATCTAAAAACTCGAAAAGTATAAGGAAATTAAAAATTCTGTTTATTGAACTTAACGAATTTTTGCAAAAAGTTTGAATCGTAATAAATATTTGGTGATATTTAAAAAAATCGGCAAATTTACTTCATTTCATATTCAACACGAAAAATCAACTATATTCAACCCCAAACAAATCAAAATTCATCTATCTCAGCAAAAATTTTCTCCCTCCTGAGATTCTCCTTTCCCATTTTTTATTATAACTTTTCTAAGGTCGCATCGTAAAAAATGTCGTTAAAGAAAACGACATTTTTCACAGCGTACTTTTTCTACAGAAAAAAAAGTGGTGAGTGGAGTATCGATATTGCTGTTAGATTTTTTTATTTTTATTTATTCTCGTATCTCGCTCGTATGAAAAAGTTTGGTATTTCGGATTATCTCCGTTTTACAGAGTCGCGATTTTTCCTGTAGACGTTCCCTTTGAGTCGCAAAGCATTGTAGTTTCATTTTTGCCGCCGGCGAGCGAAGCGAGGGAGGGCTCCTGAAATGATACATGATATGCCTGAAACGCAAACGTGATGAATTTTGCAACCAAAAACAATTTCGAGCAGGAAGCTCTGGGATGTTTTTGCGAAACGTAATTTTCTTGTCATGCTGTAATTATTTGCAATGGAGTGGAGAATAATCATACTCTAACCAGTAATCGTTTGGGTGGTCATGGGTGATTTCGTACTTGTATCATACACGAGGTGACGAACCTGAGACAAATTTGGGTTAATAAAGTAAGTGATGTTGAAGGTTTTCATGAAGTTTTTGTGAGTTTTTGAAGTGAATTACATTTTTTTTATTTTTTTATTTTTTTTATTTTATTGAGCTACTGCGATTTTTGTATGTTTTTTTAAAGTTTCTGCTGTGATTAAATTATCATTTCGTATTTTGGTAATGTAAATTTTATATGTGCATGAAATTCCAAACGTTTGAAAATAAACGAAAACGAAGAAAATTCTATTATTTCTCATAGTTGAAGTAATAAAGATTATTTATTGATATTTAACAAATATAATTTAACGTTACTAGTTTACCTAAACTTTCAGTGGAAATAGAAAAAAAAATTTTTTTTTTCGTTTTCATTTATTTCCCAAACATTAAAAACTTCAGACACATTACTTTATTTTATTTTTTTGTGTTGTAATATAAATATTATATATTATGTAATGTAAATATACATTACATAATGACATTTATGATATCACTTATGATGAGATCTCATATATATCAAGATATTTATTTTGTATTATATAAACTTTTGGAAGTTTCCAAAATTAATGATATTTTTAAAAATTATCAGCGTTTTTAAATTTGAAAAATTTTCAAGAATCATGAACGATTGACAAGATATAGAATATTCAATATCTTAAAAATTCAAACAGTCCTCTAAATCTCTCAAATAATACGAACTATTATCGATATTCTTTAAAAAATCATTGAAATTGACCCAACTAATTAAATTCATTCAAAATTCATTACACTTTTCCAGTTTTTCAGATTTTGAGCAGAAAATTGAAAAAAAAAAAAAATTACCGCATACATAATTCAAAGCAACATATTAATAAATTCTGCCTATAAAATTATAGACATTCTCAAAATGCCATAAATTTTCCTATTTTTTTTAGAATTATCGACAGTGATCGGAATTTTCAATGTTCAGTAACTTATACACGGAAAAAATTTTTTGACAAAAATTACCAAACGATTCAGGATTCGCTGGACAATGGTGAAATTTTGTGATTTTCTCCCAAAAAATATAGTAATTTCTACCACATTTTATGATTTCTTACCCAAAATGTGGTAGAAATTACTATATTTTTTGGAAAAAAGTCACAAAATTTCACCGTCGTCCAGCAAATCCTGAATCTTTGGTAATTTTTTCCATAAAATTTTTTCCGTGTAAATTTTCGAATTTCCGAGCGTAACATAACTCATCCAAAACTTTTTTGAATCTTTTTCATTTTCTTGCATTTTTCTGAAAAAATGAAATTACATTATATTTATCACGAAGGAACGTAATATGTATACAAAATAAACGCAATATACAAAATGTACAAAAATTTTCTAAAATTCTACAGATCTTTCGAATTGATTAAGATTATTGGCCATTTTCGAAATTAACTTTGTTATCTGATTCTCGAAAATTGTTTAAATTAGAAACGTAGTCCAAACTGTTTAATATCAACCTAATTCGATAATAGCTTATACGATTCATTGACAATTTTTGTTATGCTCAATTTTTCCACATATTCAATGTTCAGTCTCTTCTAAAATTTTCAACATTCCGAACATGACAAGATTAATCTGAAACTTACAATATTTTAAGAAATTCGTCCAATTCATCAAAATTATTCGAAATTATTTAATCCTTTCGATTTTTCTTAAATTCTTTTTAAAAAATTAAATAACATCTTGTTTATTCCGATGAAACGTTATAACAAACGCAATATACAAAATGTAAAAAAATTATAGTTTAAACTTCTAAAAAATTTTCAGATTTATTAAGGTTATTGACTAACTCCGAAATTTTAATTGTTATTTAATTATTTAAATTTTTTTCAATTTTGAACGAGGTCCAAACTGTTTAACATCAACTAAATTTCAAAAAACACTTAGCAAAATTATTCAGAATTATTGTCGTTATGTTAAATTTTCCCGAATTTCCATTATAAAATATAAATCATCATCTACCGCATTCTACAGAAATATTCAAGTGTGCTTAATACGATTATCAAAGTATTAAAACAAATCTGAGCAACCGACCGAATAAGTCATAAGTTTTTTAAAGGGGGAATCCCGTGTAACAGCCTGAAAAAAAGCACATTTTTGGGTATGTTTTTAGACATGAAAACAAAAACTAATCTTCTCAAAAAGTTTTCTTTTTATTTTGCCACTCTTGAAATTTGAAATTAATTTTTCGTTACTTTATACAACAGTTATTTTCTGTTTTATAAGGGCTGATGTCAAACATATGTCTTTATTTTATACGTCAATTTGCCCGATCTCTAGCTCTTCACACATACGTCTGAAACACAAAAATCAAAAAGATTTTTTAAGTGTATTTCTAGAAATAGTGTGTGAACTAAAAGTTAAAAAAAATATTATTATTCCATTCAACGGCGACCAAATGATATTTTCGTGTTTAAATTTAGTTATCTGCTAAAATATTAATATTTCTCAAAACGTTTAGTTCACAGACTAAGTCTAGACTTAAACTTTAGAAAACTTTTTGATTTTCGTGTCAGACACCTGTGTGAAGAGCTAGCGATCGGGCAGATTGACGTATAAAATTCAAAAATATGTACGATATCAGTCCTTAAAAAATAAAATATGACTGTTGTATAAAGTAACGAAAAATTGATTTCATATTTCAAGAGTAGCATAATAAGTAGAAAAATTTTTGGAAAGATTAACTTTTGTTTTCACGTCTAAAAACATACCCAAAAATACCCTTGTTTTTCGGGCTGTTACACGGGATTCCCCCCTTAAGCATTTCCGCGGGGTTCTCCACACTTCTTGCGAGAGAGAAATGCGGATTCCGCTCAAGATCCCATTTGATATCTCATTGAAATGAAAGTCTTTCAATTAAGGTCGACAAATAGATTAATTTTCCCATGAAAGTAAATAGGCAAACGAAATTATTCACATTTCCACGAGTACACCTAAGCGGCGAAAAAAAAGTGCACCACCGCACAATCGTTCATCGCGATTACCTCGGCTTCGTCGAGTCTGACGCGAACACGCCGACGCCCAATTGCTCGTCAAAGGTTACGGGCACCACGCTGCCGGTGCGATGTTACCGAAGAGAAATTAGACGCGCGCCAGCGGAAATGATTGGCACGGCCATTAAGCACAACCGCGAGTGTAAAAGTGCCCTTTACACAGCAACCTCGGTGTAACGGGGCCTGTTCTCGGGCGAACGGGCGTCGCGTTACGTCATGCTCGCGCGTATGTATGATCGGTTTGATGCATCAAGGGTACGGGAGGGGGTAGGTGGGTGAGTGGCGAGAGGAAAGGAGGGAGAGGTCCTCACACGGCAATAGCTCGCGTGTCGCGCTGTTTCTCGATATGATTAATGCCCCGGCGTGCTCGCGCGATGTGCGAGAGACAGCTGCGAGTGACTTGCACTCCTCCCACACCTATTACGGATGTACGTTGGTGTGCGTGCACACATACGAGGTGCTTTTGACGATGCTCCGTGCGCGCGTGTCAACACTCGACGACGATTCCACGTTCGTGACATCTCCGAAGAGTTTATCGATACAACCCTGTCGTTGAAGGGTTTTGCTTCTGACTAGCGTTCGGGGGGTGGGGGAAGGGTGATGCGTGTTCGTGATTGCGACGGTCGAGATCCGATCGGGTTTCGAGATTTTTTTCGGGGGTGTTGCAATCTGGGATTATTGGGTAGTTTTTTTGGTGTAGGGAAATTCCTGGGATGGATCAACGATGTTTCAAAAGTTTATTATAAGTTTAATTCCAATCTCTCAAACTCTTCTGTTTGTTGAGTGAATTCTGCCTTTTTTTCTGAATTAACAATTTTTCCGAAAACAATAGTATATTATGTAACGTAGTGCAAGTGTCGAATTTGGCGAAGATGAGAGTTCAGGCCTGAGCCGAAGCCGAGGGTTTGAATAGTCTTCGCAAAATGAGACACTTGCACTAAGTCGCATACAATATTTTATGCAATTCTTGTCTCAAAGCCCGTCCAAATGTAAAACTTTGTGGTTAGAAGTGCATAAAAGTTTGAAATATCTTGCCTCCTTATCTGTAATATTAACTTTTTCCTTGGAATAATGTTTCTTTTGGTATAGTTTATGAAAAATATCATTTTAGCTAATTCTTAGTAGTTGTTGAAAAATGTTATTAAAAATTAATTTTCCATACAATTATAACTCTTGAGATTTTTCAAAATTTACTATAACCATTTTTTTTGTCATATTACATTCTGGAAATTACAAACATTCTACGTGGTTTGAAATAGATAGAAGAAGATATTTACATATGTCTCCGCTACCGTGGGAAGTGGGAAGTACGACAATCCGGATATGAGGAAAATGTGAAATTCAACAAAAAACCTCAAGAATTTTTAAAGGAAACAAAGTTGTTTTACCGTTCTACAATTCAGAATATTTTCGATAAAACTTCAAATTTTTTCATATCTTTATTGTAAAGTATTCCATGGTGGCAAAAAACTCTTATTTAATATATGTAAACATTTTCTTATGTTTTCTGGAAACTTGACTAATTACACTTAAATAAAGGAAAATGGTGATTTTCCAGAATAAACAAAAAATGAGAGAATAAATAATTATTTTGCAAGATAAACTCTAATTATTTTGTTTTTTTTAATTTATTGTGTAGTTTCATATACTGTCACATTTTTCCATACTCTCTTACAATTTTGTGTTAAATTTTTAGTTGAAACCGATGTATACATAGAAAAAAAGATATAAACATTTGTTTTCCGATTTTCGACATCATACACGTTTTGGTTATTTCTGTTGCTCTAACTTTTTTATCAAAAGCAACATAGATACGGTTTTTTAGTCGAAATTCAGAAAAAAAATGTTACTCACATTCATTTATTAAATTATCCACGGTCCAAGAAAATATACATAAAGTTATTCAAGAACAATCCTCACGATCAGTTGACTGTTTGAAAGTGTGTTAAAAAGTTTTTAACTTTTGGAAAATGAACGACGTTAGAGATTCAAAGACTGTCGAAAATTTTCGAAAATTCAGAAAATTTGTAAAATGTTTTAAAATGTTCATAAATTTTGTACTTTGTGCTCTATATAATATTTCTCAGATAATCGCATGGTTTTGTATATTCGGTTTTCAATATAAATCTGAAAAACTTGAAAAGTATTAAGAAATAACATAATACATTTATTATTCGCCCAAAATTTGATAAATTTGGAGAAATTCAAGAATCATTTATCATTTCTAAAATGTTGAGAAACAAGAAGAATAATATCTTCTGATTTTGAATAATTCTAAAAAATATGCGACGTTTGTAGAACTACAGAAAAGGTTTGAAATTTTGTATTGTAGATAACGAAATATTATGAAAATTTCGTGAAACTATAGAATCCGTATAATAGTATAATAACCTGAAAAATTCCAAAAAATAAAAAAATGTTTCACTGTACTTAAACTGTCCTCAATAAAAATCCAGTATTCAAGAAAATATTCATCAACCAACATTTTTTAATTTTTTGTTGTTTCATTTGTAACATTTATCATACTTGAATGTTAGAAAACTCGACATTTTCTGTTAAATTGAAATCAAACTTTTCGCATGATTCGCGGAACTCTTGTAACTCGCCTTTGACGCGATCCTCTCAACGTCCCCCTTTTTTTTTTGTTTAGGTAGAAGTATACTTCACGATATAATTCACAAACTTTTAGCTCAGTTATATCATGCTCAAGTTCCGTGTCGTGATTTAAGGTCGCGGGATAAAGATGATATTATGGAAAACAATAGAATAAAAAGTACCGTTCTCGAGGACATTTTTTTCACTATTTTTCTAGTCACCTATAAAAAACGAGCGTCAAATAAGTAAAGTAGAAGAACTTTTTTTTGGGGGGGGGGAGGGGGAGAAATAAATGTTAAATTTCGAATCTTGTACGGTTAAAAAGGTTCCAAGTTAAGGGAAAAAATTACATCAGATTGTGAGTAATTCCGAAAACTCGTAAAACTGGAGTAACCGTAAATTTTCTTTATTACCAAAAAACCTATGAATATCGTATCAAACGTGACCAATAATGAATGAAAATTTAGAGAAAAGTCTAGAACCCCAGAAAATTCAAACAAGTTTTTAAAACTTCAAAAAGTGTGGATTTATAATATTCCACATTAGTGGTTCTAATCACCACTTTCACATTTTCTGCCACTTTTGCTCCTGATAGTGTTCTTTTTCCTTTTTTGATTACCTTGTATATTCGCTTGGAATCGATGCAATCATTGTTTTACACGAAAAAAACTTGCCGAGAGATTCGAAGCTTAGCCAGTAGTCATTTCCCATCGTGATCAAATATTGAATGGGCGCGTTTTGTTTTTCTTTACGCGACGACGAAGTTATACATTGTTCGATTCCTCTCACATACCGAGCTTTAACGAAGTTCGACCCATTCTACGATACTCGATGCAAAAAACAGTCCTTTTAGTGAATACACCGAGAGAAATATACTACACTGGTTACAGGAAAAAAAATTTTCAACTCATTCACTTTTCATAATTTTATTTTTTGATGGTCTTTAAGTTTCTCCGATCATTATGATTATTTCGGAGAAATACTCGTATAAAATGAACGCAGTCTACGAAATGAAATGATCAGTTAAGGAAATTTTACCAATTTTTTTAACTTCATTGAATAATAAACAATTTCGAAAAATTTCGAAGTTTTTCAATTTTTCAGAAATTCTTAGCATTATGCAAGCCTTTCAGAACTTTCCAAATTTCATGGATGTTCATTATATTTAGACTTTTTGAACTTTCTCAGTACCTTTTTAGTTTTTCACAATTGATTAGAAAATGAGAAAAAAATATTCCCATCAGACTTACGAAGAAATATAATGATGAAACCAATCTACAAAATTTATGAAGATTTTATGATATCCAGTAATTTTTCTAAATGTTAGACTTAATTATTGTTGACTTTCGTAGATTTCTCAAAATTCCACAATATTCCGAACATATCAGAAACTATTCAAAACCTTTTGAATTTCTTGAAAATTGTTTCAACTCATCAGAATATTTCAAAGAAATATAATAATGACCCCTATCCCTTCTTAACAAAAAAATGAACAGTATAATTTAAAAAATATCAGTTTATTAGTTAAAAATATCAAATAATTAGTTTCCCAATAAATAAACTTGTTCAACTGATTCAACTATTTTCATAATTTTTAGATGGTCCTGGAATTTCTCTGATTAACATTGAAAAATGAACAAACATTATTACGCATATTTCGGAGAAACGTGATGAGAACGCAGCCTGCAAAATTGGATGATCATTTTTTTCAATGTTACAAATTCTTTTATTTCATGAAATAATTAACAATCTTCGGAATTTTTGACGTTTTTCAATTTTTCCGAAATTTTTAGCATTATGCAACCCTCAGAACTTTCCGAATTTCATGAAAACTTGTTCATTTTATTTTAACTTTTTGAACCTTTTTAGTACCTTTTAAACTTTTTAAATTTTATCAAAAAATAAACAAAAAACATCCCTATTAAAATTACGAAGAAATATTATGATGAAAACAATCTACAAAATTAATGAAGATTTTCTGATATTCTGTAAATTTTTTAAATATTATGGACCTAATTATTCGTGATGTTCGTTAATTTCTCAAAATTCTGCAATTTTGAACATATACTACAATACAAACTACCTAAAAACTCATACGTTCCCACAAAACCTTGAAAATTAATGGTGTTATTAGATTCAAATCAATAATAAATACAACGTTAATGTAAAATTAATTCCATCATTTTTCTTATTGCGTTATATTACATTAACCGCACTCTTACATTTGTGAAAGCCTCGCGAATTCATTTCAACAATAATCCATTAAACATTCATTTATTTGCATCATATTTGAATTCTAACTGGATTGTAATCTATTCATTCCATGTTTATTTTGCGGAGCGAGCAAAATATACAGAGAGGAAGAAAAAGCTTTCGGCGTAGAATGAAACGTTCCCTCGGAAGAATGCACATTTACCCACGGAATTTCGGGGTACGCGCGAAATGGAAGTAAGAGATCGATGGCATATGGATATTGGAAGATTCGCGATCGTCTTCACCTCAGCTCGTGAAATGAGAAATTCGCAATGCGGAATGAGGAAATGCTCGGATTTAACCCGATTTTTTTCACTTCTACGGCGAAAGACAATTTGATAATTTGACGCCTGGTTTTTCCCTCAAAATTGACGATTACTAGATTTTGGGGGGAAAATGTATAGTTGGATTGTAAAATCTCAGTCTTTTGGGGAAAACTGATCGTTTTCTACGGTTATTTAAATTCTTTCAATGTTCGTTGCTAAGATTTCATTTGCGAAAAAATTGAAAATTGCGAGTTCGATGAGTTCCCTCGTTTGAAATAAGTCGAAACCGATTGAGTGAATGTGAAATTGGACTGGTTCATTCGATAGAGAAAGCATAAATTGCAGAAGTAGAAAAGTATGAGAAATAACTCAATATAGAGTGAATAGAAAAAAAAAGAATTATACCGTTACAAAACGTAATGAGGCAAATGTTATTCGTTTCATTTTGAGCTTCTCCATTACAGCTTTAATTATTGCATCCCTTTTTGGTTCAAAGACTCTTTTATAGCTATTCATAAATAAGCTTTCATGGAACTTTCAATTTGGTACGTTTGTGATGATCAATGAATTCACATAGGTATCAATAATAATTACTCCATTGGTTCATAGGATTAAAAGCACAAATTCCTCTTCATCACAATTTATTTTCATAGCAATCAGTTTGAATTGAGATAGTTTCAACTGGAATCAACGATTATGCATTAGAAGTGTACCGGATTCATTACTAGGTTGGTTATATCAATATTTCAAAAATTTGTTTTTTAGGTTAATAGGTCTGAGTTGGGTTTGAAATATTTAAATATTGTCGTATATTTAACAAGTTTCTTTTGTTATATTTTTCATTGAAAAGTAAACAGTAAAATACACTGAATTTTCTAAATTTAATATGCCAGATCTAACATTCCTTTTAGATTTATTTTGACTTTTTCAAGTTCCTTATTTTTAAAACTCACACTCTCTCAGCTCAAATTAGTCAAATTTTTACTCTATCAAATAGTAACACGTGTTGTCACTAACAAAATAGTCATATTTGGAGATTTGACTACGCAATTAGTAAGAATTTGACATCGAAATAGTTGAATTTTTCACTAATTCCAAATAGTCGTGCATTTTTACTATTTCACAGTAACTCTATTTTACTATTTTCTGAGTCAAAATTTTTTTACTAATCTAATAGTCGTTTTTGACTATTTCATAAGGTATAAGCGGGGTTTAAAATGGCCGCAAAACGCAGAACGCAAGGGCGCGTGCAGGAAAAAATACTCTTGTTCGTTGTTTGCGTCCGAGTCTATAGACCTAGCTATATTTCTA
>JAPYZL010099283.1:0-10414 GCA_030522825.1 Platygaster orseoliae
CAAAATCAAAAAAGTTATTCAAGTTTGAAATTTAAACAATAAATGCACTTTTTCGAGGAGTGGGGATAAAAACCGCAAACCAAACTTTACTCAAATTTTCTTCATATTTTTCTGAGTAAAAAAGTCCTATGCCACTTCTTAAAAAACTCAAAATCAAAAAAGATATTTGAGTTTGAAATCTGAGAAATCTGATTGGTCGAAACTTCTAACTCGAATATCTTTTTTGATTTTGAGTTTTTTAACAAATGGCAAATGACTTTTTTACTCAGAAAAATATGAAGAAAATTTGGGTAAAGTTTGGTTTGCGGTTTTTATCCCCACTCCTCGAAAAAGTGCATTTATTGTTCAAATTTTAAACTTGAATAACTTTTTTGATTTTGAGTTTTGTGAAAAATGGCAAAGGAAAAATTGTCTTAGAATTTCATAAACTATAAGCCACTAAAATATTAATTGCTGACTTTGGGATACCCTATATTATTCTGGTATTTTAATGGAGTGCTCTTATAGATTTTTAGAATGTGATGTTATAAAATTCAAAGTTTCGGAAATTTTATGGATTTAAATAGATTTTCAGAAAACAGTATCTCTAATACGAATTTCCAGTACTTTGAATATTTTCGTAGATATTTAATTTTCTTGATTATTTATTTGGTTAGAACATTTTTTTGAATCTTCTATGTTCCTCGTTTTTCTGTGGAAACATTTAAAATTAGAATTGTATTCCAGGAAAAATTCTTCCGTAGACAGGATTGCTGTTATTTTTGAATAAGTGAACTTCGTTAGCTTTGAGAACAATAAATTATATTTTAGGCCCTTTAGATTTCAATAAATACATTTCTAATAATTTACACTTATTATCAGGGCAACCAAAAATATTTACGACAAAATGCAAAATATTTATTTATTAATGCATGAAAAAACATGGAAATATTTATGATAGGCAAGAAATATTTATGATCGAATGCAAAAAAATTTTATGTTTTTTGTACATTTGTTTACATTTTCGGCTCCTAATCAAAGTTATAGCAGAAAAATTAATGATATTAAAATAAATGCAAATTAATTGCATTTTTAATTTAATTTTTAAAATTGTTATTTCTAATTATTAACTTCTAATTTTTAATTTTTAATTTTTAATTTTTTGTTATTTTTCATTTCAAATTTGATTTGCAAATAATTAAATGTAAATTAAATGAAAATTAGAAATAAATGCAAATTAAAGTAAAAGAAAATGACGAAGCATGCATAAGAGGTAAATATTTGTATGGTCAAAAATTGTTGAAAATATTTGGGATTAAAAATGAAAAACATTAAAATATTGACGAAAAATCTGAAAGTGGTGAAATATTTCTTTTCCGCCAAAAACTGCCGAAATATTTATTTAAATATTATTTATTTAATTAAATATTTTTGGTTGCCCTGCTTATTATAATGATTCATTATTATAATTTTTATCAATAATTCCATTTTTATAACTACACATTTTTTTATTAACAGTAATTCCATCATTTAATATTTATTTTCTCACTTTTTTTTACTTTTACGTGAAATAATTACAAAATTTTCTGGATTTTTCAAGTTACTCGAAACTCGATTTCATGTTTTTTCCTAAACAATGACCATCGACTGTCGACTAAAACAAACATTTCATAATTATTTTCTTTTTAGAGATGGAAACTACCATAAAAAATGAAAAAGAATGCATGAAATTAAGGGTGAACCACAATGAAAATTTTTTTTTCTTTTTTTCAGATGCAATGTTCTGAACTTACCATCGAGAACCATGATTCCCCATTCCTGGTCTTGAAGCCATTTCATAGTTTGCTCTGCTTCCCAGGAACGTTTTTGTGTATGGGTTATCATAGAATACGTGGTGATCAAAATACCACATCCCATGGGCTTGTCTTTGGCTTCGCTAGTGAATCGGCAAATCATGGAATCGTCCGCTGTCGACCACATTTTGAATTGTTGCTTCCATTGTTCCACGGACACGCCAGAATTGCAAAGAACAAGCGCTCTTTTGCGCACAGTGCAACATGCTGTGACACCCACCAAACTTTTTCCGGCGCCTACAATTTTGAATTTGGAGATTGTTAAATTCCAAACAACTCGATAACGAGTTTTTTTTTTCTAATGATTGCATCTTTCATTATGATTTATTCACTAACGAAGAAAATCCTTATTGATAAGACAAAATGAAACATGAAAAGAAATATCTAAAATAAAAGGAGTAAAAAAAACCTTCTGATTCTTAACAAAATTATGTAATTCCATGAGCTTTTCTAGTAACTATTGTTGCACAATTGTTATAATTTGATTTGTACCGCAAGGTAAAACGATGACTCCGGATCTCGCTCTTCCATTGCCAAACATTTTTCGCAAACTTTTTTCCTGGTAAGGTCGCAATATGGCAGAGGGCTTCAAGTCAATGCTGAAATAAATTATAAAAATTAAAATGTAATTGTATAGTGTCAACGATTTGAAAAATTACTTCATGTCTGGATTTATCGTGTCATTCCTGAAATCGTATTCGGCCAACAACGGATGTTCCAACTCGATGCACCTTTTTTGAATGATTTCGATTTTCTCCTAAAAATGGTTTTTTACAATTTTGTTAAAAACATGGTCTTCAACTAGCAAGTGTTTTTAATTTTATGAAACAATTTT
This sequence comes from Platygaster orseoliae, assembly GCA_030522825.1. Classification (NCBI taxonomy): domain Eukaryota; kingdom Metazoa; phylum Arthropoda; class Insecta; order Hymenoptera; family Platygastridae; genus Platygaster; species Platygaster orseoliae. The sequence continues at coordinate 2,668 of JAPYZL010099283.1, forward strand.
CACCTGATTTACTTCGAAGCTCACGATTTTCAATTCTTGTCCATCGTCTTCTTCTTCATCTTCTTCGATTTTATTGTAAATTTGAGATATGTCATCCGGAACTACCGCGGTTTCTGTTGCTTTCGGGTCGGTATTTTCAGGAACGATTGTTGCTCCTGGAGCTGTTTGCTGATTCGCTTGCAATGCAGATTTTGCTCCAAACTAAATGAAAAAATTAATTATCAAGCATATTCTCCAGGGAAGGATTTAAGAATGTGACGCCCCTAGCAGTTTCAAAAATTGCCGCCTCTCCACCCCCCCCCCCTTTTTCACGTGGATTTTCAAAAATTATAATAGAGAAGAAATGTAGGAAAATTGTAAAAATGTTAACATTTGGAAAATTTGGAGATTCTAATGTTACGTTATTTAACATGATAATTTAAAAAATTTTTCTTACTCTGTAAGAACCCCGTGAATTATTATAATTTTTCAATTTCCAAGAAGACTGACATTCTGAAAATTCACTAAATTGCTTGAAATTCGAATATTCACGCGATTTTCAAAATTGTGGAAATGTAATTGGTAAGGGAAATTCCAAAAGTTGTCAGACATTTGAAAATTTTGGAGATTACAAGAATTTCTATATTGTAAAAAACGACTCATTTTTTTGCTAACCAGTTAGTATGCTCGTGCTCGTTAGGTGGCTACACCAAATTTTTTCTCGAATCATCATTTTTGAATTCTCGTGCACTGTGTTGATACCGCTTATAATCTTCAATGATTACTAAAATTTACCAATATTCAGAAATTTCGCCACATTTAGAATATTTTTCGAACGATAGAACTTTTGGAAAATTCATTAAATAATAATAGTTCGAAAATGCTCGAAGTTGGAAAATTTTAAGTTACATAGAAATTTTAAGCGTCCCGAAAATTCGAGACAAAATTTATTGATAACTGAATTAAACTTTAGAAATTACGAAAATAAAATTGTTTCGACAATTTCAGCAACTTTACTTATAAAATTAAAATTATTCAGAACATTCCGTTAAAATTAGAAAATGTCGAAAATTTTGTAGATATTGACTGTTTTTTATATGGATCTTAAAATGAAAATTTCGAACTCTGCATAAATCGTTAATTCAAGTTAATAAATTATCGCGTGTAACGCGAAAGAGTTTCTAATATTTAATTAGCATTCTCAGTTAGAAGAATGAATTGATATACTATCAAACTTATTATTATGCCGCAATGTTATAACCAGGGTAACTAAAAATATTTATTTAAATGAAAAATGTTTAAATGAATATTTCAGCAGTTTTTGGCGGAACAAAAATATTTCGCTACTTTTAGATTTTTCGTAAATATTTGAAGGTTTTTCATTTTTTTTTTCCAAATATTTCCAACAATTTTTGACTATAAAAATATTTACTTCTTATGCATGTTTCACCATAATGTTTTTCTTTCATTTGCATTTGATTCGAATTTTCATTTATTTGCATTCAATCATTTGCAAATTAAATTGAAAATAAAAGATTAAAAATGAAAAAATTTAATTGAAAGTTTTAAGATATACAAATTAAATTTAAAAAAAATTAAATTCAGAATGCAATTAATTTGCATTTAATTGAAATTTTGTTTTTCTTCAATTTGCTTTAATTAATTTCATTTTCTTTAATTTACAGTTTGAAAATTACCGAGAAATTATTCGACATGTCACATGTTTACAGATTCATAATCTGTTTACATTTCAAAATTAATAATCAATTGTAACATTATGCTATTCCAATTATAAGTCGAAGAGAACTTAGCAAAACATGAAAATATAAACAAATGTACGAAAAAAAAATTTTGTTTGCATTTGATCATAAATATTTCTTGCTTATCATAAATATTCTCCTATTTTTTCATAAATAAATGAATATTTTCCATTATATCGTAAATACTTATAGTTGCCCTTGTTATAACAAAACAAATTTTTTCAAATTGCTACATATACCAACGAAATAAGCAGAAAATCCGCACATCAGTTATTTAAATATTGACATCTTTGCTAAATTTAAGTTTCTCGCAGCTAAAACAAATTTCGAAAGTTTTCTTAAAAATTTACCGCCATATGCAGCTACCTAGTTTGCCTGTTCGGTAAATTCAGCCCCGATATTCTCACAAGTCAAGTTATGAAATTAAGTTAAACCAGCAACATAAGAATAAACAAATAAATTTCTGTAAATAAAAAATAACGTTTTTTGGGATTCCGATTGTAACAAAAATAATCGGTCTATACCTGAGTAATTTTAGTTTTGCTCTGGATACTCGTAATAAAAGCATCTTTCTCATCTTCAACATCTTTCCTCAGTCGACATTCTTGGATTATAGGGTCTTTGAGCAATTTTTGCAGTGATTCCGGATGAGGCGATTCGACAAAATATTTATTATGCTTCAAAACAAGTTTTACCTGAACAAAAACATTACATAATCAAAAACGTAAGCCAATTTTTTCTCAAATTTTTATGCATTATTTAAACGACTCTTACTTTGCCGTACGAAAGCGTGCAGAGTTCGATGAATTCGATGATACCGTCAGGAATGCTCGTTTTGCTGAGTTTTTTCAAATAATCGATTATACCGTGAGTTTGCAGTCCAACACTTACTGCTGCGTACAAGGAATAGGCCGTGAGTTTGTACTGAAAAATGAATAATATTTTTGAGGAATTTAAGATTTTGGACTTTCTCAAGTGAATAATGCCAGGGTACTTTTTTTGTTTTATAAAAAAGTGTTTTCAACTAAAAAAACATAACTCGTCAAAATGAGTAATGCCAAATGGAAATTTTTTACATTCCTTTCATTTTCTCGCATTCGATCAGCAATATTTTTATTTTTACCTCGTGGATGAATTCCGGCCTGCAGACTGGTTCGGAAATGGCGATGAGAAAGTCATGGGCATGTTTGTAAATAGGTGAAAAGGATTCCAGAAAAATGTGTCCATTAGGAGCCTTTCAAAAAACATCGATAAGTTTAGATATTTTTCACTACAAAAATATCTTTGAAAAAAAAAATTAATTATTTTCTGCTTGCATTAAACTTTTGATACATATTATAGTTTGAGTTGTTATTTGAGAAACTTGAAACCAGTTTAAAATTTTTTATAGAACGTTTTCCGAAAATCTGTACAAATGGAAAATATGTTTAAAAAAACTATAAATAAGCCCTTGAGTGAATAACTTAAGTAAAAAGTTTTTGCAATAGATCTCTTGAAAATTAAACTCTGACAAACGCGTAATGTTGTTTATGTAACATATTTAAATGTTATTAAAAAAAAAATATTTTAAAAAATTGTAGGATGATTTCTTGTACAAAATCTTGCTCTTAGTAATACTTTAGAATGTTGAATGTCAATTGAAATTGAATATTCTTGAAATACTACAATCACATGATAACATACAATTATTAATAGGGCTATTAAAAATATTTTTTTGAATATAAAATATTTTTTTTATATATTTCGACCTCTTCTTAAAAAAAATACATATTTTTTCTATTTTAGATTTTTCGTTCATATTTCAACCGAATTTGGAGAAAAAAAATTATTTCTAGACTGAAACTGCAGTTTTTTTGTTACACTGTCAAAACTGTCATTAATTTTAATTAATAAGAATTCAGAAGTTTTTTACATAATTGTGTTATTGATATCCATAAGCTGATATATTAAACTGACATAAATAAACATGTTTATAAAAATTTATTAACTCATATGTAGAATTCAGCACAAAGTATGTTAAAATGCTAAATCAGCCTTTTGAATCTTTGACGTTTTACATTATACTAATTTACAAGTACATTACATTAAAAAAACTGTAAATGAAAATCTCAGAACAAGTAAAGGATTCAAGTAACTCTTATTATTAATAATTTTGAATAACACCTTTATTTATAAACATTAACACAGTTTTTACAAGGCTGTTAATTCTTTATAAATATTTTATGTAGTTTTTATATATCCTTTATACTATGAATTTAAATAATATTTATGAAGTTACTTTGAAAAACATTGTAAAAGAGGATTAATAAAAAAAAGAAGTTGTTAAAGAAAAATTCAAAATTTTTTTGTGAAACTGGCAAAGTCTCATTCCATTTAATTTGATAGTCTTCAAAAATATATTAAAATTAATTATTTTGACTTCGTAAATTTAAGGTACAATAAAAATTTATGAATTATGCAGTTATGTCAAGAATATTTTTCCCAAACATTTCGCTTGTTTTTAACGAAATATAAAATACATATTTTGAGTACCTCTGGTTATTTAATTATTACAAAATTCAAATCATTTTGACTGCTCTGATATTCAGAAAAATTCACAAGATCAATAAAATGATTTTAATTGTTAATTATATGATAACATACCACCCATAATGGCCTTAGCTGGTTATCTGGTTTCAGAACCATTTGAGATCGATAATCCTTGGCTCCATATTCATCTTCAAGAACAGTTTCATCTTGTTTTTCTACATCTTTTTTAGCTGCATCTGGAATCCCATCTGTTTCTCCTACATCAGGAAGATCATCCTCTGGGATGTACTCATCTTCCTCTTTTTTCCTTTTCCATTTGGATTTATCTGCACATGTCAAAACAAAAACTGAAATTACTCTATCCAACGATAGTGCAGATAGACTACATAATGCTCTGAAACAATAAAAAATGATGTTTAGATACTTATAGAACAAGAAACAATTTATTTTTATTGTGAAAACTGTCTCACTTTTTTTTATCATTATGAAAAGCAATAATAGTATATTACACTCCGAGATTTACCATGTCAATCAGCCAATTTCAAGAGCCAGGAATTGAAAATTTTTAATTCAGAAGGACATTGCTTAGCATATCTAAAAACTCAAATTTTCAAAATAAAGAAATGTCAAGTTTGAAAATGTTAATATGAAGCTTGATTATTCATGAGACAATATTGTTTTAGAACTGATATTTAAAATTCTGTAATAAGCAGTTACAACTAGTTGTTTGAGAGACTGTCAATTTTTTTCAAGAATATTATAATAATTCCTAAAGTTGTACAATTTGATTTCAATACTTTACTTTAGCTAGTAAAATTTCTTTATTACTACTTTTCAAATGAAATGTTTAAAATGGAATATTTAGCAATCACAACACTTGAAAAAAACTTGAAATTGGGAAACAAGAAATATAGGTTTCAGTTTTATACATTGAGTTTTTATCAGAAATGAAGAAATTATTAAAATGAATTATCTCGGTTGTCTGAAATTCTGATTCAATTTTTAAATAAAACCGCTTACATAAGTTGTCTACTTTATTGAATTCTTCATAATTTTTGAAAACTGTGAAAGATTGTTTGAAATATTGGATATTTCAAAATCTGAAATTCGTTATGAACATAATTATCGTTTCAAGCAGATTTTTTAAAATTGGTCTCATTAAAAACACCCATATTTATTTAAAAATCAAGTTTTGACAATATTAAGGACTTTGGTTATACCATTAGACTGTAGGAAATTTTTCTAGTTGGTAAATTTGTAAACATTCCTTAGTATTTTAACTGAATAAGCAGAATTCAAAAAATTACTAATAATTCATAGACATCAAGTTATTTATTTTAAAAGATCAAAATGTTCCAAAACCAAATAAATAATAAAATTGTGTTTTTTAGAATTTTTCCTTTTTCCAAGTATCGTCAAAAAAGTTTATTACTCACTTTGGATGAAATTCTAAATCTTCTAGAAGCTGTAAAATATTTTTTTAACAAATTTTCCGAACTTCAAATTATTTGCATTATGTTAATGAAAATTTACAAAGCAGATAAAAATTATTTATAATATTAGAAAACCCTGGAAATTTTTATTCATAAAAAATTTCCTCATCAATCTTAAATTTTCTCATGAGGATTCTATTTTTTTAATCATCATCTTGAAAATTTTCATGTATATTTTATAATTTGCAAAGACTGAGTTAGAAAGAAACTTATATTTTTTATAAGAATCTTTTCGAAAATCATCATAAAAAGTTTGAGTTTCATCTATGATTTTTCTATGGTCACTCCATAATAATTGTTTCATTGATAAAAATATAACAAAATTACAAAATAAGAAAAGGAATCACAAGAAAATTCAAGTTCACTGAATTTCGTGGAAATGTCAATATAATGGGAAAATATATAATAAATTAAATGAAAATAAATTACTTGTTTTGATATTCATGAAGTCCAATCTTCAATATTAGGTCAAATTTGGAAATAATTTGGAAAACTCTAATACCTTTAAGAAAGTTCTTTATTGTTAAAAAAAATAAGATTAAGAATTCAAATTTTTAATTTTGCTTTTATATTAATTATTAATTATTAATATATTAAAATATAAAATAAATTTTAATTTTTAATTTTTATTGTTAATATGTTAAAAAAGAAAATAATGTAAAAATAAAATTAAAAAAGTAAGAAAATTTAAAAACTGTTTTAAACTTTACTAACTGTTTTAAACTGTTTAAACTGTTTTAAACTTTAAAGTTTAAACTTTAAACTTTAAACACTTAAAACTGTTTTAAAAACTGTGTTGTGAAAGTAGCAATCAAAAAAAACTTTTTTGGTCAAACGCCATGTATTTTCATTTAAAATGAAAATTTAGTGTAGTAACAATAAAATCAAGTTACAGGTAGATCCAGTAGAAACTTTATATGTAAGCCAATTTGTAATCTAATTTAATAAAAAATTTTTTTTATTTAGGTAGAACACTTCATTACTTTGTGCTACTCAAAAAATTTGTAAATAATATATAAAATTAATTAATTATATTAAAATGTGTTAAACTGTTAAGCAGATTTTGAATGGTTGGAATATTCTCACAAAAATTTTCAAAGTGAAAAAAAAAACAATATAATCACAGTTAGCCCAGTTTTTGATATACAAGTAAAGAAAATTAAACTTAAAAAAGCCTTCAAGTTAAGCAGTAATTTGGAAAAAAAGGGTTTTAAAAAAATATGAAACAAAAAATTCACTATTTCTTTATAATATGTATACAACATGAAATTTTTTAAAATGAAAGTAGTATTGCTAAATCAAAAAAATATTTGGTAAAAAATTCCAAGTTTAGTTATATTTACCAGTTTCCTTTCTTCCTCTTTTTGGGGGTCCCATTTTTCGCTTCTTCAAAAAAATTGGTGTTTCGATATCACATGTAATTATTAATAACAATACTAACCCGAATTGTAACAATCAAACTGTAAATCCGTATATTCAAAATAAGTTATGCTGATTATATGCAATAATAATTTAAGTACAAACAGTAATTTACAACGTAAACAACTATAATGTTAATTGGTTAATTGCAATCACTATTTTTTGCTAAACATTGCTCAAAATTGTTTCAAAACAAGTTTCTCCAAATTGTCTAGCTATATATAAGTATAGTCCCTAGGTACAGCTGGTATGGTTGGTATCCTTGGTTAGCTTGTTTAATTCTGCAAAACCAGTGTTCCCAAATCGCACGCAGAAAAGGTTGTTTATCTCTGTCGCACAATGAGTAAAAACGCGAAAAAGACAGAGCCAAACATACTTTTCTGTGCTTTTTTTGGTAACTCTGTACAAAACCATAAGGTTGCCAACACTTGTCACAATAATGTTTGTACTACTGTGTCTAGTCGTATTCGTGGGTATGGTCAAATCATCCAGAAAAAAATCGTCCCGAAAATGGCGGACACGTCTCATGAACTCCTGCCCCCTGGTGGCAGCGGGAAAAGTATTTGA
>JAPYZL010099293.1:0-13324 GCA_030522825.1 Platygaster orseoliae
GCATTCTTCAAAAAACTTCAAAGACGTTTTTCTCAAAACAGTATTTCTTGACACTGCGGGCGTGATAAAAAACTTTTTTATCAAGCGATTTTCACAAACCAAAAAGTTTTCAAAACCTTATGAATATAGCTTCTATTTGAACCAAAAACATTGAACAAAAATTTATAATAAACTATTTTTAATATCATGTAAACTTGAAATTTTTCGGAAAAAAATCAACAGTTTTGTCTATATACCTCCAAAAATTCAATTTTCAAAATTTTACGAATTTTTTAGGTTTAAATAGAAGGTAATTGATTATAGTTAAAATTTTGTTTTTTAGCATATGTTTCAGATCAAAATAGAGACCGCTATCACGCCCGCAGTAAAGCTCTTCAGGCAATAAAGTGCTGTAAACAACAATACTTTTATGGTATAGAAGATGATCAATTGACAGTGTTGAAATTTTTTTTTAATTGTTTCGATCTTTAAAAATGTACCTTTGAAGTTGGTTTGTCGATTTTGATAATATACTCACTCACAAAAAAATTACCGTTTGTCTCAAATTTCGTAGTCCTAAACGAGCTCCCCCCTTAAGAATTTTTGAGCATCAAATTATGAAGAGCGTATGATGCAATTTATAAAAGTACTAGAAAACTATACAATATTTTATGAATTCTAAAAAAATTAAAAACACAAGAGATATTCAAAATACTAATAATAATCATGGTGACGTAATTTTCCTAGAAATCTATAAAAGCAGGTAATTAAAAATCTATCCAAGTTCAGATTATAAAGTACCTAATTCCAGAAACCTATAAAACAATCTGCAAAATACTAAAAAACATGTGAGAAATACTAGGCAACGTTTAATACTCAATAACTATGTAAAGATTATTTTCTCAATAATTTATATAAACTCGAATCCTAGAACATGTAATTCTTGAAATACTCATAAATACATGAAAAAAAAGTACTGAGAATGCATAGAAATCACTGTTTTTTTTAAATCAATAAAAATAATTATAATCGTTGAATTTTCAAAACTATAGCATCAAATTCTAGAAATCTACAAAAACACCAGAAAATACAATAAAATTTTATGAATTTCATACAATACGAAAATTCCAGGAACCTATGAAAAGCGTATGAAGCAATGTATAAAGGTACTAGAAAACAATATAATATTTTATGAATACTAAAAAAATAAAAACACAAGAGATCTTTAAAATAATAATAATCATGGAGAAGTAGTTTTCCCATAAATCTTTAAAAGTATTACAAATCTATCGAATTTTGGATTATAAAGTACCGAATTCCACAAATCTATATAACAATCTGCAAAATGCTAGAAAATCTTTTGCAGTTTGATAAATATTAAAAAACATGTGACAAATACTAAAAATCGTTTAATACTCAATAACTATGTAAAGATAATTTTCTCAATAACTTATATAACCTCGAATCCTAGAACATGTAATTTTTGAAATACTTATAAACAGGGCAACCAAAAATATGTACGATAAAATGCAAAATATTTATTTACTTATGCATGAAAGAACAGGTAAATATTTATGATAGGGAAGAAATATTTATAATCAAATGCAAGCAAATTTTATGTTTTTTGTACATTTGTTTACATTTTCGGCTACTAATCAAAGTTGTTGCAGAAAATGACCACATCTTTTGCTGAGTTCTCTTCGATTTATAATTCGAATAGCATTTTGTTTCAATTGACTATTAATTTTGACATGCAAACAAATTATGAATCTGTAAACATGTGACATGTCGAATTATTTCTCGGTAATTTTCAAACTGCAAATTAAAGAAAAAGAAAATAAAAAGTAAATGCAAAATAATTGCATTCTTAATTAGATTTTTTTTAATTTAATTTTCAATTTTTTAATTTTTTTTTAATTTTTCATTTGTAATTTATTTTGCAAATAATTAAATGCAAATTAAATGAAGATTAGAATTAAATGCAAATGACAGAAAAAGAAAATGGCGAAACATGCATAAGAAGTAAATATTTTTTATGGTCAAAAATTGTTGAAAATATTTGGGATTAAAAATGAAATACCTTAAAATATTTACGAAAAATCTAAAAGGAGCGAAATATATTTGTTCCACCAAAAACTGCCGAAACATTTATTTAAACATTTTTTATTTAAATAAATATTTTTGGTTGCCCTGCTTATAAATATACAAAAAAATTACTGAGAATGCATAGAAAAGTCACTATTTTTTAAGAACCAATTAAAGTAATCACAAATGTTGAATTTTCAACACTATAGCATCACATTCTATAAATCTATAAAAATACAACAAAATTTCATAAATGGCATACAGTAAGAAATTTCTACGAACCTACGAAATGCTTAAAATTTGTCTAGTTATGATTTTCTCGAGTTAAAAAATCCCGAAGTAAATATATAATTTATCGAGAAACCACAGCTGAAAATTTCATCTACTTACACTTCTGTATAATCACATATATTTAAACAAATTATGTTTCAAAATATTACATTTACAATGAACGAAAAATTTTGAAAACATGGTATAAAACTACTACGAATTTGCAAAACAAAAGAGGATAAACGAGCTAAATCATGCAACAAATAAAATTTGTGAATGTTCAGTATACATATATGCAAAAATGTGTGACGTAACGTGACAGCTGCCACCCCCTCCCTCCCTCTGAGCGTGTGACGTTTTATGTGCACGGCCCCTCAGTATTTGAAATCATGACAATAATTCCTCAGAGTCAAAAACTGTCATCACCAATGAAAGAAAAACTTAAATGATGATTCAATAATCGAGTATATACCTGTCTCAGCAGTTTTTTACAATGACAGATCATTGTGATATTCCACTGACATAATAAAACAGTGCATTTTAGAAAAAATTATTGAAGTATTTAAAATATTCCACATTTAGCAAAACTTATTTTGTGTACCAGATTTCTTGCACGTGGGATAACGTTTTCTGTAACTTGGGCGGAATGGCTGATTGGGGGAATGAACCATTTGCCATTGAGCGCAGCGATCGTTACTCTCTCGATAATTCCTGCGACTTGCGGTGCCCTGGCGATGCTCATAACAGTATTTTTTTACTTCTTAAAACTGACGAATATGTGGCAGGATTATTTGGAAGAATTGCTCATTTCTTCGATGCGGTATTACAAACTTATGAAGCCTGCAAAGCAGGATAGCGAAAAGAAGGAGGACACGAGGCGAACAATTTTTTGCAATTTGTTGATATTTATGCTACTTTGTTGGGCTGCGTTACCGGCTGTGCCGTCTCTTTTGACGTGGGCTAAGAATTTCAGGTATTTCATCTTCATTCTTCCGATAAATTAATGAAATCGATCACGGTTCAAGAACTTTTTCTTTTTCAGCGTCGACGAAACTTTGAAGAACGAAGACCCCGTACTTTTGTACAGTTGGGTAGCGCTCATCACGTGTAGTATGCTGAATTTAGTACAAATACCCAATGGCTCTCTAGCCAGCGACAAATTTCTGGGATATTTATTGTCATTAGTTGCTTGGTTTATTATTTATTCAGTCTGGAGCGATGATCGCAACAAATGGTGGATGCCGCCAATATCTGCAGGAGTGAGCGTACTACTATCGTTGAGTTTGATGTTCTCGTGAACAATGAGCAAATGAACAAACTGTACAACCATGTTCAAATATACATTGATTTATTAAAAAATACACCTCCGAACAATCTCGTCAGTTTTCCAGAGAACTCGTTGCCCCAATATCCCGTACGTAGAAAAGTACCTTAACTTGATTCGCGACAATGTACACATACTTTTCTCCCTCGATCTTCCTCTTGGCTCAAGAAAACTAAATATTACGTTAAACGACGTTACTTTAAGATTCGTGCGCGTGGCATATTTTCGTGCTGTTGCATGATTTTGCATTCGATATTCGCCCACGAACTATTTTCGTCGACTAAAGCTTAACTTGCAAAATGATTCGAGTCGTCGACCACAAAGATAAATCCTCTACACTGGGGTGTGTGCGTAGTACCGTACACGAAAAAGTAAATCTGGCTGTGGGAGTTGTAACGAATTTTTGGAAATACTTAAAAAATTATCACTGCTTCGTATTAGTAATCCAGCGCCCACTCGTTGTCCTGGATGAAAGCGTCCACGACTTCTTTCATCGACAAATTTGGTATTAAGAGGTCCTGGGTGAGTCGGACTCGCGTCACTGGGTCAAAGTGGCCCACTCGCTGGAGGTGTTCTTCGATGTCTTTTCGCTCGTAAGTGATGCCGCTCGGGGTAACGACCGGTTCGCGAAGGATCTCGAAACTTATCCTCCCACACAGATAATCCGGTACCTCTCTTTTCTAGAAAATCCAAATATTCTGAGTTTCAATACTGAGAAAATACTTTGCCCAATAATAATAATCTATGTCAATGATGACTCCAATCGAATGTTTATAAAATCTTTATTCCAATATAAAAGCTTATCTTATGAAAAAAAAACAATATCTCCTCAATATCTAATACTTACAAATTACAAAGCCGTACTAATCTCCATAAACAAGTCCTTAACTTAATACGTAACAATTATGCAGTCAAATAATAAAAACTACGAAGCCATTATAAAATATGACCGAGTCAAAGTAAGGACTGTGTTACAATGAACAAGAATCAAATATCATAAAATCAATTGGGAGATTAAGAAACATAACACATCTAAATACACGTCAATACAATTAATCCAGACGTAAAAATAGATAAGGGAATTAATGAAACTAAACCCGTAATAAACCCCCCGATTTTCCAAAAAAAGAATTATATCTCACGTTCAAGTTCTCCGTGTCCGTCTTCTTATTAATACTATTTCTATTCATTTTAATGTAAATCATTTCAGCCGTCAATTTCTTATACCAATTCCATTCCCGGTGCAAAATTCCAACTGTATCCTACTCAAAATCATGACCACTTTACAAACGATGTTGGGATATAACATTATGAGGAACCTAAGATTGAGAAATATTCCTATGGTGTTCATTTAACCTCGTCTTAAATTTCCTTTTCGTTTGTCCAATATAAACCGCGGGACAATCCCTACACTTCACTTTATAAATCAAATTCATATTATCCCCTTTTTGAATAAGATCCTTGCCCCTTTTAATAATACCTCTATTCAATTTATTTTTAATAGAATGTACCAAATTAAAATTGTACCTCTTACATACTCAATCCAATTTTTCAGAAAGACTCTCAACATAAGGAAAAGAAATAACAGATCCAGTACTCGATTTAACTTTATCTTTGACAAAACCACTACTCAAATAATGATGAACCCTCTTTTTAACATGACGTTCAATAAAATCAAGAGGAAAATTATTTTCCAACAAAACCTCTTTAATATAAGCTAAATTCTCATCATGAAATCTCCTTGTGATCCTCGTAGCCCTATCTACTAAATGACAAATGAGGCCAATTTTTTGACACTTCGGATGCTTCGAATTAAAATCAATAAATCTACCTGAGGAAGTAGGTTTTCTGAACCAATTAAAAACTAATCTTTCTCCCTCTCTTATAATTGTCGTATCTAAAAAATTAATTCTCCCATTTTCTTCAGTTTCATAGGTAAACTTCAATCTGTCATGATAACTATTAAAACAACCCAACATCCTATCTAATCCAGCCCTAGGAACAATCGTCAATATATCATCTACATGACGTCTATAAAAAACAAAGTCAAATCATAACTCTTTGAGACAAAACTCCTCAAGGTCAGTCATAACCAAATCCGCTAAATTCGGTGAAATAGGAAAACCCATCGCTGTACCATATACTTGATCGAAAAACTGATCATTAAATTTAAAACTCGTCGATTCCATAACAATCCTAATACCATTCAAAAAATCCTCCAAAGGAATACTAGTGCCATTCTCTATCTTTGGAGATCTCTTTCTAATCGCCTCAATAACCAATTCTCTAGGCACATTCGTGAACAAAGACGTTACATCTAAAGAAACTAAAATATGATCATGTGGAATTCGAATATCTTTCAGTTTATCAACCAATTCTATGCCATCCCGAATATAACTAGTAGGCTTTCCAAATCCCAGAAGGATACCTTGCAAAAATTTCGACAATTCATAAGTAGGTCCGTCAGTTGATGAAATAACGACACGGACGGGATTGTCAGGCTTATGAATTTTAGGTAATCTATAAGCCCTAAATAAATTTCCTTAAATGACTATAATTAACCATATTAAAACGAAAAAAATCACGTCATAAATAACCCGATAATAAGTCACTCAAACCCATATAATATTCCCCATATTTGCCCAATAATATTCTGACTTTTGAATTTTACCTTTCTTCTGTCATCGAGTTTCGAGTAAAGATCGTTGAGCGTGGCAATCGCATCATCCCTCCTTGCCTCGATTTCTTCTTGTTTACTAGCCATTTCTGCTTCTGATTTTGCTTCTCCTTTGTTCGCTTGCTCTTCTTTCAGCGCTGCCAAACTTCTGTCCGCGTCTTCTATTATCAAGCGATTCAGATAGGACTGGAACTCGATTTCCTGTGAAATTCTTTGCTCTTCTTTTTTCTGGAAACGACGCTTACGAGTGGTCCTGAGAACGCTGGTCATGTCGTCTCCGTAATTCAATTTTTGCTCCTTAGCTAAATCGACGGCTGTTCATAAACAAAAGAAACTTAAATTGCAAACAATGTTGGATATTCTTGAATTAATGTCCTTTCTGCCAGTTGGTTAAATTTTATAGTGGAAATTTCTAAATAAATTAGTCGTAAATCAATCAATTTCTCAAATATTAGTATTTACAAGTATAATTCTGCTTGGAAAATGCTGTATTATCTTCAGTCATTCCAAGTATTTGCAGGTTGCTAGGTTGTTACCAATGGACAAATTTTGTTAGTTAATAATTTAATTTTATTATTGGGACTTAGAAAATTTAACAGAAAAATACACTTTATTTATAAAATTTTACTGATAAAAAAAATTGTTCAGTATTTTAGATTATACGATTTCTCAGCAAGAATTTTCAAAAGTTAAACTGACTACAATTGAAATGAATGTAAAATTTTCATAAAAACAAAAAATTTTACTGCATTGTTTATGTTATATAAACAATAAAAGAATTGCAGTTTAGAGAATTTTTTACTCTACAGTTTCTAGAGTGAAAACTTGGTTGCAAAACGTGTGAATAATTATAATTAAAAAATATCAAATTTTCCGATTAAGCAATTGAAAAATTTAACATTAAAAAAAAAGTGTTTGAATAAAGAAATCGTAACTTATACTATAAATGAAAAAATTCATCTCACTGATACCAACTGATAAAAAATCCAATATTTCAAATTCCAGATGTCATGAATTTTTCACTACTATTTTTTAAATCCAATTGAATACAGAATAAAAGTTTTAAAAAAAGGCAATAAGCGAAATTAAAAATAGAGTTTCATTTCATGAGAAATGGAAATTCCGAGATCAGAAAAATTTTTGATTTTAAAATTTTGAAAATTGTAAATATTCTGCATCAAAAAACTGTATGGACTAGGTACATGATTATGAATTTGTTTGTATTAAAAAATGAAGAAATGTCTTCTCATTATTGATATTCAGTATTTATAATTGATTTCCACTGAATTAACTTCAAAGTAAAAGAGCTGAAAAAATTTGAATATTGTTATAGGCATAGATTCTTTCGATAAAGGACAATTTTTGAGTCAAAAACACTAGTGATCTCGATATTTTTGATGAGGGATTTTCGAAATTATAATTTCTATTGTTATATAGAACGAATTGTAAATTCATCATAATAAATAGGATTTATTACATTCTTAGGTAGTTATACTTGGAAAAATATAATTTTTTTAACACTTTAAAGCTTTGAATCAAAACTTTACTGCAAAACGTGTGAATTGTTCAAAAAGAGCAAACTGCTGCTCGAATGACTCTAAAATCAAGCGAAAAACATTCTGTAATAAAGAATGTCTGATTTAAATATTTTATTATTTAAAATATTTTAATCAACATAATAATGGAAAATAATAAATAAAGATAGTACATTTGTGTTGTCATGTTCAAAATTTTGTCTGACAATTAATTGCCATTATATTTATTTGAACATTTCTATTTTTCTTTCATTGAATCTTTAGCTATAGTTTTTTCTAATTATTATTTTTTCTAACCTTTCTTTTGAACTCACATTTTGTGGTACATTCGATGAAAAAAGTCGGCATTAAAAATTCATGAGAGATGAAATTCAAAATAATTGATTTGTAATAATTAGTAAGAACTAGTAGGTTTGTCGAAAAAAATGTAGCTAATTCATAATTATTTTTAACGAATGTTTATAAGTTTAAATAACACATCATTAAATGCAGGCGCGCATCATCTATAGTTATTTAAATTTCTTGCAGTTCGAGAAAATGAGCGAAATTTCAAAAAAATTTCGGCAGGTTTTGAATGTAGCACATTTTAAATACCTCTCTGGAGATGCTTCACCGATTCATCGTAAAGTTCCAGTTCCTGTAGCGCAAGGCCAAGGAAAAAGTGACCTTTGACATGGCAAGGATCCATGTCAAGTGCCCTTCTGCAATCTTGGCATGCTGACTCCCATCGCTTGAGTTTTAAGTGGCAAAGAGCTCGATTTGTGAAATATTGGACTTGTGTAGGATTCTTTATCTGTGAATTAATGTCAGAAAGATTAGAAGTTGGCTAAAAATACTTGTTTTAGTATTTTCGCCACTTTAAAAAATGAATACATATTTTTCACCTTTTTTGTTATTCGTGAAAAATTTATTGGTTGAAAAGATATGATAGTTCACTCCCTAGCAAAGTGTTCGGACAAAAATCGGACCAAAATCAGACCACTTTTTGGTCCGATTTCGATCCAACTCGAAAAACTTACCACCGAGCAGTTTTTATTGCATGAAATATTTAGCTAGCTTATTTTAATATCGCCAGTTATTATTTACGTCACAAAAATGAGGTTTTTTTAATGTAGAAAATAATAAAGGTTTTATTGTGAAATGAAATTCAACTGTGATAATACAGGAATCTCGAGGTGATGACAGA
This sequence comes from Platygaster orseoliae, assembly GCA_030522825.1. NCBI lineage: Eukaryota > Metazoa > Arthropoda > Insecta > Hymenoptera > Platygastridae > Platygaster > Platygaster orseoliae. The sequence goes on from JAPYZL010099293.1 coordinate 9,057, forward strand.
AATATACATATATTTTGGGTTCTTGGAAAAAAATTATATTAAAATAATGAAAAAAGGTGTCATTTATTATGATAGTACAATCATAATCAACTTTCAAGGTTCATGAAAGTTATTCACAGACCATAGAACACGAAAATATGATCAGACCAAATTCGGATCAAAAATGGGCCACTCAGTGGTCCGAACACACTTTGCTAGGGCTGTACATCGTATAAGGATGTGTAAATTAGCAAGAATGCGAAAATCAAATGAAAATGTTGTAAAAGTTGTTTTCTCTTCCTGAATTTCAAAGATCCCAGGTTTCTACACAAAACATATTCATGTTCCATGTTTTTTATTTTTACTCAAATTATTGTCACTTTTTCAGTTTCTTTAGATTCTATTCAAGGAACAAATTTTTTCCAACATAAAAAATGAGAGTAAGATAATGATGATAATTATATTTGATTCAGAAAAAAATGATCATTTAGTGCATCAGTTCAATGAATAATGACTACAGAACGTAAAGTGAATCATTGAATTGTTTTATACATATAAGCAAAAATAACATCATTAATCATATGACAACCATTTCATTGTGCATGTTTCAATTGTATTCTATATTTTATGAAACAACTCGTAATGATAACTTAAACACTGTAAACTTTATTAATACATTGGGATTCCTATATGCTTTTTAAATAAGTTTATAAAAAACTAATATTTTTGTCAGATTTTTTTCAAAGTTCTTTCAAGAGCATTTTTACGCATAAAAAAGCATAAATTTCGTCAAAATTTTTCTGATTAGTTTCAGTTTTTCGAGGTTTTGATTTTTAAAAAAAGTAATAAAATAAATCGATTTAAACAAATGAAAAATTGTTATTACTGAACAAGAACTTTGTGAGTCTAAATTAAAAATAAAATAATACATACAATTATTATTTTATTTACAATTATTCACATGAAATTATTATTATACTGTGTACTGTTATTACGTCGACACACTAAAGAAAGAAATGAGAGTAGCTAAACTCGGAAATAATAATAAATTAGGATAGCAAATTTAAATATCTGGAAAGGTTTTTATTCTTAAAAAAAGCTATAACACTTGTAAGTAGACATATCTACGTAAACGCAGTACTCACACCTTGTAAACAGTTTATGTACACATGTTTGCGTAAAGTTTACATGCTAGTGTGTCCGCAGGTGAATGTAAACTTTACGAAAACTGTTTACCTCATGTTTACACTAAGTTTACGTAAACGGTTTACATGATAATTACACTAATTGTAAGTTTAAGTAAAATTGGCGTAAGCTTAGTAATTTTTTTTTTTTTTTGTGAACTTCTTTTATAAGAATCAGAAATTTCTTATACGAATCTATATGAATCCCATTTTGTATAAAATTATCAAATTTGTACCTATAAAAAAATGTGCTTATAAAATATCCTTATAAAAACCTTAGGAGAAAAATTTTTGTTTTAAAATACAGTGATACTTTTATAAAGAAATTCAAATTTTTTATAAGAAATTATTTTACCCTTGTAAATTGCTTATAAACTGTAGGATTTTTATAAGAAATATAATTTTTGTATGGAACTACTTTGAATAGGAAATTGATTTTCATTCAAAATTCGTGTGCATTACGTTTAACCCCTACGTCATCTATGCGCAAGTCGGTTAATACACTCGTGCTCGCTCGGTAGCTGCGGCAAATTTTTTTTTCAAATGCGAATATTGTAAAAATCCTTTTAATATGGGTGGTAACTGTATTTAAAGAATATTAAATTGAAAACGAAAAATAAATGTAAGTCTGAAAATACAGGGTGTTTCAGTCATGGCGGATAAAAAAAAGCCACGTATTTCTCATGAAATTCTAAGACTATTTTCCCTTTGCCATTTTTGGAAATTCGCAAAATCAAAAAAGTTATTCAAGTTTTAAATTTAAACAATAAATGCACTTTTTCGACGAGTGGTGATAAATACCATGGACCAAACTTAATCCTAATTTTCTACATATTTTTCTGAGTTGAAAAGTCCTTCGCCACTTTTCACAAAACTCGAAATCAAAAAAATATTTCAGTTAGAAGTTTCAACCAATCAGATTTCTCAGATTTCAAACTCGAATATCTTTTTTCATTTTGAGTTTTGTGCAAAGTGGCAAAGGACTTTTCAACTCAGAAAAATATGTAGAAAATTTGGGTAAAGTTTGGTCCGTGGTACTTATCACCACTCGTCGAAAAAGTGCATTTATTGTTTAAATTTCAATCTTAAATAACTTTTTCAATTTTGAGTTTTGTAAAAAATGGCAAATGGAAAATCGTCTTAGAATTTCATGAAGATTACATGGTTTTTTTTTATCCGCCATGTACATAATTTTAGTTGATTACTACAATACAAATAACCTTAAAAATTAAAATTGCGTTTGTAAAAAATGTTTGTATTAAAAAATTCTTTTATAATTTTATGATAAATTTTCTACAGAAAAAACATTTAGGTAAGAAAAATTTAATAAAAACAATTGTTTTATAAGATTTTCTACAGCAAATAAAATTTGATGAGAAAATATTTTCTCACATAAAGTTTTTAAAGAGTAACTATATCAGAAAAGTTTTGCTTATAAGAATTTTTATAAGAACGATAGTGATTTTAATGTTTATAAAAAAAGACAATATTTTTATAAAAATCAAAATTTTTTTTACAAGAATCCCGTTTTTTATAAAATCGACCTTATAAAATTTTTAGAAAAAAATATTTTTTCATTAAGTGACCTTATAAAAACCTAATAAAAAATTTTTTTTCTATCAGAAAGAAAGAAAATTTTATAAAAAAATGTACATTTCTTTTAAAAAAATAATCGAGCCTTATATTTTTTCAACAAATTTGATATTTTTAAAAAAAATTTTCGATTTTTAAAAGTTTTTGTTTTTACAAGAAATGTTTTTTTATTAGAAAATAATTCTTAAAAAATTGAAAAAAAAATTTGTATAAAAACTTCTGCAAAAAAAAGAATTTTATACAAAAATTTTTTTTATGAAGTTTTTAATTATAAGGTCACTTTATTAAAAAAAAATTTTTTTATGAAAATTTTATAAGGTTGACTATGTAAAAATTTATATAAGGTTTTTATGAGAATCAATATAATTATAGGGAATCCAAATCACTAGGGAAACATCCAGTTCAATTCACATAAATTTTTTATGTAATCTTAGCGTAAACATCAGGTAAACAGTTTACGTCAACTGTTGACACAATTAATAACATAATTTTACGTAAACTGTTTGCGTAAACCTATTGTAAACATCAAGTAAACAGCTTATGTAAATTGTTTATGTAAATTTAGTGTTAATATCAGGAGGTAAACAGCCCGGGCGAAACTGAGACGACCACGGTGGTCGGATCAGAGGCTGTCCTTATCGACCTTGCGCGCTTAGACGTGCCGTGCGACAAGGACGGAAAAAACGTGGCTACGCCTCTGGGTCGGATTGTGGTAGGGTTGCGGTCGGATTCTGGTCGGATTGTATTTTTTTTGCCTATAACTAGCAATAAACATTGCAAATTTATGTAATAATTTTTTAGCGTTAAAGATCTGATCAGTTTGTGTAAAATTTGAGAATTCAAACTTTTGGAAAGTGTTAGTATGAACATGAACAAATTCATTGAAAGGAATGCCATATTTATTTAATTCAAAGCAATTATCGTTAATTTTTTTCATTTATTACACATAGTACTATCAATAAGTTATAATTTATGGAAAAATACGTTAAGGAAAGACTTGTTTAACTCCTTTTTTATAAAATCAAACCACCGCGGTTGGGTTGCGGTCGGAATATGGTCGTCTCAGTTCCGTCCGGTAGTGTATGCAAACTGTGTACGTAAAGTTTAAATCCCTTTGCGAGCACGCACTAGCATGTAAACTTCACGTAAACATGTCTCCCTGGCGGCAGCTAAAAAACTTTAAAAAACTAAACTTTTTAACCCTTGTTGTGCACACTTCATAAAAATGACGTATTGTGCACATGGGGTATGCCATACCCCAGTCACTTTAAATATTTATAACAAACAAACAATTTGTTCTTTTGACCTAAAAAAATATGAGGGTCTAATTTGAGACTTTGCGAATAAGGACTGGTGGTTGAAAGTTTAATTTTGCATTGTTAAACAATAATTAAAAAAAACTTAGAAAAAAAAACAAAAAATTGATTTTTTCTACTAAAAAATTAATTAAAAATTCATTTTTTAATATTTCTTGCTAATTTTTTAGGCTTTATTTCTTGAAATACTATACTT
>JAPYZL010099297.1:0-13878 GCA_030522825.1 Platygaster orseoliae
AGGGCTTCACCCCCCCCCCCCCGAACAAATTTTCAACTACGACACTGTTTCTTCATTTATACAGTACGTCTAATTTAACAAAATTTTACATTTATTATTTTTAAAAACCCACTCAAAGTAAAAACGTACATTACTATTACGAAGTTAATTTCGCAGTAATTTAGTTGCTGGAACCAAAAATTTCTTTCCTTATAAAAATAACAATTATCTCTATTGATGTTGATTCTTATAAAAACCTTATAAACATTTTTATAATGTCGACCTTATACCATTTCAAAAAAAAAACATTTTTTATAAAATGACCTTGTAAAATGTAAATAAAAAGATTTTTTCATAAAATTCTATTATTTGCAAACATTTTTATACAAATATTTTTTTTTAATTTTATAAGAATTACTTTCTTATAAAAAGACACAAAAAAAAAAATTTTTATGCAAAATTTTTTATAAGATTGGGAAATTTTTTATAAAAATATCGAATATTAGTAAAAAAGTATGAGGCTCGAATACTTTTTTATGAGAAATGTACAATTTTTTAGAAAACTGTCTCTCTTTATTATAGAAAAAGAATTTTTTGTATGGTTTTTATAAGGTAACTTTATAAAAAAAATTTTTGTTATACAAATTTCATAAGGCTGATTTCATAAAAAACGGGATTCTTATAAAAAATTTTGATTTTTATAAAAATGTTGTCTTTTTTAATTAAAATCAAAATATATCCAGGTATAAATCCTGTTATTTTTTTTAAAGGTATATTTCAAGCTCCTGAACTCGGGAAATCCATGTTTTCAACTTGGAATGCGATGCGAAAAAATGTCGAATGCAGTTGCTCGATGTGCATTGCCCCCCACTTCTCGTATATGACACCCCTCCAACAATTCATGCCCTCTCTCATCTTCGGCGTACTCTCCAATCCCACGTGGAGCTTGCAATTCACGATCATCGCGATTACGCGCGGTTGCGCGATAAAGAAAGCAACAGGAAGAACCGCAATCGCGAGTGCAAGTTCGCAATTGGAGGGGAAAGTGCATCCTGATAGGACGACGCGAGACACGCGCTTTCCTCACGTTCGCCAATCGATATGAGCATCTTTTGTTACATCGAATTACGAATTTCATGGTAATCTCGTACTTAATTAAGTAATTTTAATTATTTTCTACGTTTTTGTACTCCATAAATTCCTTCGAGTGAGAATCCTGCACAAAGAGAAATTTTTGGTTACAATAACCATTAATTTAGTAAAATATGAGCCCCCCAAAGTTTTGGGTAGTATAACCAAAACCTTAGGCACGATAACTAAATTATTGGTTATTGCAACTATATGATCAGTCATGGAAATTGAGCATTAGTTGCTGTAACAGAAGCTTTGGTTGTCATAACAGAAGTTTTGGTTGTAGTAGAGCCAAAACTTTGGTGGGTCCATATTTTAATGAATCAATGGTTGCTGTAACCAAACCATTTCTCTCCGTATGCAAATCAAACTCGAGTGGAAATTTCACTCTGAGAGGAATTTCAATCGTTTTAGAGTGTAATTCACTGAAAAATATGGAGTGGCTAATTCACTCGATTTTTTCGAGTAAAATATCACTCTTGAACGATTGAAATTTCACTCGAGTTTGATTTGCAGGATTCTCACTTAAAGGACTCAAACGATTTTGATTTTTATAAGAAATGGCAAATTATTATAAGAATCAGAAATTTCTTATAAGAATTCCGTTTTTTATGAAGTCGAACTTATTAGAAAATATATATGAAATTTGTATATATAAATATAGTAAGTAAAAAAATTAATAAGAATATAATAATATATGATTAATCATTAAAAATTATTATAATTATAGACATAATAATCATATAATATAATAAATAATATAATATAAAACAATAAAGAACAATGATTTATTATATATAAAATTGAATATTATAATATAAAAATGTTATGATATTAATTATTTAATGTGTTCAATAATAATTATAAGAAATTTAAATAAAAATCAATGATTAATAAAAAAATGAATAAATTTATATAAAATATATATAAGATATTTTAAGAAAAATCTTTCTCATAAAAACCAGTCAGATTTTTATAAAAAATTTCAAATTTTTTATAAGAAAATATTTAAGCCCTGTACACTTTTTAATGATTGCAAAATTTTTAAATAAATTTTGGAATTTTTTAAAAAAATGAAGTTATCGATATAAAATATGAATATCAATTTAATGTTTTCATATAAAATAGTTTATAAAAACTTCAAAAATAAATATACTCAAAGAATATCAACATTGAAACCAATGAATATAGGAAACTCTGAAAATATAGTCATCAACTGAAACTAACTAAAAAATGTTTAAAGCAATGTTTTTGGAAAAACTGTTTAGATGGAAAAATTTCTTATATAACAATTTTTCTTTAGATTTGTTAGGTACAGAAAAAATTGTTTAAAAAAGTTGCATATTATTAATTTAATGTTGATTATTCATCATAGAAATCGTTTTTTATTCATTGACACGTTTGTTTAAAATTAATTTTAGATTTTTATCTGAAATCCTCTCAATGCTTTTTTTTCATTCTCATAAATTTTTCCCAAACATTAGAAGTTCTTCAAAATTTATTAAAAATTTCGAGTATATGTAAAGTTACTTTGAAGCCATCGAAACTGCTGGAATTTTCGACAATTTTCATTGTTTGAAAATTATTTGTTTTTCTAAAAAATCTTTTGTTATATGCCTATCCTTTTCTTGAAATGAAAACTAACTTTTTTTATAATAAAAAAAAAGTGTTGGGAAGTATTAGTGTGGCAATAGCAACCTATAGATTAGAATTCAGGATAATAATTCACGCCTTTTTATTGAATAACATTTAAAAAATTTTCAGATTTCAAGGTTAAATCTTAGAAATAAAAATTTTAACATAAAATCGTTGCACCATGCGTGCAGTTGCAAATTCCTCAGACGCCATTGATACGGCGTGCGATTTTGCACAGTTCACTGTCGTACTCAAAATAAAATTGCCATATTTGAATAATTCTACTGATTTTTTGTTTCAAAAATACTATTCGATTCAGAATAATTTAGATCGGAGGAAGAAGGCTGTAATTTGATAATTGTTAAATATAAACTATAATAAAATTAACGATATTTTCGGGGAGTTTTGAGGGATTTTACAATTTTTTCAAGATTTCCCAACGAAGAATAAAAAAAATTTAAGTAAATTTTAAAGTCTCAAGAATTTAAATAAATAAAAATTAATATACGGAAATAACGAAATTTGATGTATTTTTTTAAATAGAATGTAAAACGATAATATGTAATATCAAAATTTTTTAATTTTTTTAACCGAAAATAATTATTTAAATCAATGATTCTATTGATAAATAGTTATGAACTTCCGATTTCATTCAAAAAAAGTTTTGGAAAATATAAAAAATAAATAAAAAACTTTTTACATCAAAATATTTCATTTTTCAAAGGATGAAGAAAAATTAAATCGAATCTTCAAAAAAATTTATGATTAACTACAAATTTTATAATTTGAATAATAAAATTTGAATATTAAAAATTTATAAATAATAATCATTATAAAATGATTGTAAATAAATAATGAAATTTGAATGATAAAAATTTAAAAATCTTCATTGTCTCGGGTGTTTTTGACAAGACATATTTAAAATAAATTATAAAACCCTTTTTTTCAACACAGGTAAAATACTTTAAAAAAATTCAATTTGACAAAAATACCAGACAAAAATATTTGCAGCTCTTGCAGCTTTCTAAAAACAAAATACGACTTGTATTATAAAATCTTAATCCTAAAATGAACAATAAATTTTTTCCTTTCTCGTTTTTTTAATTACAAAGTATCAGCATAAAATTTTTTCAAAATAACTGCGATATTTGACGTTTTACTCCACTGCATAGTAAAAATAAAAAATATATTCATGGCTAAATGTACTATAATATATGAAAAAATTAAATAATATTGTAAATTTTCTTAGAATATAGTAATTTTTAAAATATTTATAGTACAAATTACTAAGTTTTTTTCTCAGTCTATTACATACTGATTAATCACAGAAAAAACAGAAATTCAGGTATTTCTTTGATTCCAAAAGTGGTCTACCGCATTTCAAAAATTTTTACATGTTATAACATCTCTGGACTTGTCTAGGTTTTTTAACCGCACGTCATTCAACGCTGCGCAGGAAATGTCTAATACACGGAAAATTCGGAAAATTCCAGAAACTAAGACCATCAATTTTCCTGTATAACAATGGCTTATTTCCTGACAGGAAACAATGTTTTAAATATCCATTATGAAAAAACCTTTTTTTCTTTTACAATACTGATTGATGATTTATTTCCTCTCGTATTACAGACAACTCCCATCGCCTTTGAAAACGGTTTTCCTGTTCTTGAAAAGCGATTCATCTTCCTCAAAGTCAGTTTCCGTTTTGTACATCAAATGTTAGATTCAAAATGTAAAAAATTTAAATGTATATAGACAAATTTGTAATAATTCTTGTTTTTTAATATGACGTCTGACTTTTTCCTAAATGTACACGTTCATGGACATGAGTAATTTGCATTTGAAACAGAAGTGCATTGGAAGTTTGACTTTAAGACATTATTGTACGTGCTACGATCCTTCGTTACGATGACAGAACGTTACGTTTCGCTTTTTCGAAATTGCGATCTTCTCGAGTGGCGACACTTTATTGCCTCTTTCGCTTCGGCGCCGGAGGGTGCCCCATTGTTAGCTCGAATTTTAGCCCCGTGAACTTTGTCCCAAGGGTTGCTCGTGGGGCTTTGTTTTTCGCGATTTTCAATTACAATGCACTTGAAAAAACTCGGAATACATGAATATAGATGCTTGTACACATTTATACTGTTGAAAGTGGGCATTATTCAGAGACAATTTCTCTGTCGTGGAGAAATTTGCGTAAAAATGTTCGGTACTGAGGTTTAGAGGTAATTTAAGGTAGAAAAATTATTATTATTGTTTAAATGAACCTAGAAAATGAGGAAATTTTTGAATCTGTATGATAGTTGAATTTCAATACATTTTCAGAATAAAATACTGTGGTGTGATTTTTTAGAAAAGGAAGAATCGAATTCAAAATTTCGAATAATTAGGGATTTGAGATGTATTAATTTAATTTGATTTTTTTATTTGATTTTGATTATTTAGATTTCAGAAATAATAAATTTGAGATAAAAGAATCATTATTTTCGCTAAGCTGAACCGAGAAAATGAGGGAATTTTAATCTCTATGACATTTTTATTTTAAATTCTAAAAAATTGACTATTACGAAATGAAAAATTTCAATAACATGATGCAATACATTTTTGAAGTAAATTAATACTCATAATAAAAAAAAATAAATAATTAATATAAAGAATACTATTAATTAATTAAAATATAATTAATATTATGAAAATACAATTAAAATTATTAATAAAAAATTTTTTAGAGTAGATAGATAGTAAATAAATAGAGTAAATAATAGTTGTATTGTGATTTTTTGAAAAAGAAAGAATCGAATTAAAAATTACGGAAAGTTAGAGATTTGAGATGTAATAATTTATTTTATTTTATTTTGTTTTTTTTAATTGACTTTCAATTTTCATTTTTGAGAGATTATAAATTTGAGATGAAAAATTCATTATGATTTTCTAACTAAACCGAGCAAATGAGGAAATTTTTGAATCTGTATGATAGTTTTATTTCGAATTTCAATAACTTCATACAATACATTTTCAGAGTAAAATACTGTGGTGTTTTAACTTTTTAAAAAGAAAGAATCGAGTTCAAAATTTCGGTAAATTAAAGATTTGAGATGTATGAATTTGATTTGTTATTTTTTTTTTTTTTTAATGACTTTGATTTTTTAGTTTTGAGAGATTATGAATTTGAAATTAAAAAATTCATTATTATTGTTCAACTGAACCGAAAAAATGAGGAAATTTTTTAATCTGTATGATGGTTTCATTTCAAATTCTAAAAAGTTGAATCTTACGAAATGAGAAGGTTGCAGTACCTATTGCAGTACATTTTCAGAGTAAAATGTTGTAAATTTTTAAAAAATGTTGTAATTTTTTAAAAATGTTGTAATATTACAAAAATGTTGTAATTTTTTAAAAAATGTTGTAATTTTTCTAAAAATGTCGTAATTGTTTAAAAAATGTTGTAATTTTTCTAAAAGTGTCATAATTGTTTAAAAAATGTTGTAACTTTTTAAGAAAGGTTGTAATTTTTAAAAAATGTTTCAATTTTCTAAAAACTGTTGTAATTTTTGAAAAAAAAAGAAATCGAATTCAAAATTTTGATAAATTAGAGATTTGAAATGTATGAATTTAATTTGATTTTTTTTTGGATTATTATTATTTTTTTTTATTAATTTTGATGTTTTAATTTTGAGAGATTATAAATTTGAGATGAAAAAATCATTATTATGCCTCAAATGAACCAAGAAAATTATGAAATTTTGATCTATATGACATTTTTGTTTAAATTTTTTAAAAATTGGCAATTACGGAATAAAAAATTTTAATAACTTTATACAGCACATTTTCAGAGTAAAATACTGTGGCGTTATGATTTTTTGAAAAAAGAAAGAATCGAACTCAAAATTTCGATAAATTAACAATTTGAGATGTATTAATTTGATTGGATTTGAATTTTTTTTTCCTTTTTATTTCGTTTTCATTTTCTAGATTTGAAAGATCATGAATTTGAAATGAAAAAATAATTATTCTTGCTGAATTGAACCGAGAAAATATTTCATCTGTATGATATTTTTATTTTAAATTCCAAAAAATTTACTATCACGAAAGGAGTAATTTTAAAAACTTTATACAGCACATTTTCAGAGTAAAATACTGTGGCGTTGAGATTTTTTGGAAAAGGAAGTCTCAGATTCAAAATTTCGATAAATTTATAAACGATAGAAATGAAATTTCTCGTATTTTAAAATTTTCAGAATCAATCATTCTGAAATAACCAATCAAATAATTCTAATACAAATTTTGGAAATTGAATGAAATTCATGATTTTTAATTTTTCAAACTCACCAATGTAACGATAATCTGTAACTCAGTGAACTGAAAATTATAAAAATTGGAAACCATAATTAAAACACGTAAATCGAACATTTTGAAAATAAAAAATTTGCAACATGGAATTCAAATATTCTACGAAATTTAAGAAAATTATAACCAGTGTAGGATTTACTTTTTTGATAAGTGTCGCAATTTTGGAAATATGTTCTGTCGGAGAGAATAGAAATTTTGAATAGAAATTGCAATTTTGAATAGAAATTAAAGAGAAATTGAAGAGAAATTGAAATTTTGAATAGAAAGTGTATGAAATCGAAATTTTTAAAAGAAAGTGTATGAAATTGAAATTTTTAAAAGAAATTGAAGAGAAATTGAAATTTTGAATAGAAATTGAAATTTTGAATAAAAATTATAAAAAAATTGACATTTTAAATAGAAATTGAAATTTTGAATAGAAAGTGTATGAAATGTAAATTTTGAATAGAATTTGAAATTTTACATAGAAATGGAAGAGAATTGAAATTTTGAATAAAAATTGAAGAGAAATTGAAATTTTGAATAGAAAGTGCATAAAATTCAAATTTTGAGTAGAAAGTGTATAAAATTGAAATTTTGAATAGAAAGTGTATAAAATTGAAATTTTGAATAGAAAGTGTATGAAATCGAAACTTGGAATAGAAAGTGTATGAAATTGAAATTTTCAATAGAGAGTGTATGAAATTCGAAAAAATTTTCAACAGTCTAAAATCTCAAAAAATACCACAAAGTAGAGCTGCCAGATTCTGTTTTGTTTTCTCCGTCTATCGTCAAAAAAGACGTAAGCTTGTCCTTGTCTAATACGGATTTTTCCGTATAATCTGGCAGCCCGAGACCATCCAGATTTCTCCAATTCCAAGAATTCCCAAAACCTGGAATTCCGTACTTACCTGAGAAACCTTTCAAAAACCTCTCCGTCAGATTGACATAAAGCTTCGCCTCGAAAAAGGCCAAATTCTTGGCCAGCCCTTGAAATTTTGTCATCGCGGGATCCTCCGTGAGATCCACTCCTTTTGTGGTACACGCCAATTGCGTTCTTCCTCCGATTTCACGGCGGCATAATGCTTTTCACGTGATCCTTTGGATGCGCTCGTTATCCCGCGCATTCGTAACGGTCGCAGCTGTTCACGAGTTAAATTTAAACGGAGGAAAAAAGAGTGACATCGTGGAACGTGCGCGGGTCCGGAGGTGCATAGATTAAAACTCCGGGTAAAAATGCCCTTAGACAAAAAGGCAGTCCCGAATAATAATTCGACGAGTCGCGAATTACTTGTCACGGCTCCGCGAGATAAAACGAAGGAAAGGAAAGCGATAAAAAGTCCGGGACAAGTCGTTATTTACGACTAAATAAAGAGATTCGTCAATGGGACGTTTGGGATTTTACGACGCTTGCAAGGAAAAAGGGTTGCAGTTGGAGAAAAAAGAAGAAAGTTTTACGGTGGGGTGTTTTTTGAAGAGAATGCGATTATGCAACTGTATGTTGATGAAAAAATTAATGAACATGAATGTAGTATTTGATATTGAGCAAAGAAACGTGTTTTGAGGCGAAGTAAGTGTTGGGCTTTTGCGTCTCGCTTCCTCTGGCGCGGTTGTTGTTCTATGCATCTCACTCGCACTCATGCGCGCCCACTGCCTTAACTGAACATGGAGCAAAAGATTATGGTTTTAAATGGGAAAATATAAAAAACAAACTATCGATTAAGTATTCGTAAAAAGAACATGTTTATTGCGATTTGTGCAATATAACAATTTTCACTGTAAAATATTACATTAAATATTGAAATAAAGTAAATTTGTATATGTAAAATTAAAAAATTAATAAATAAATAAAATATAACTGTAAATATTTCAAAAAAGTTATGATAATGAATAATATATATAAACATTTTAAAACATAAAGCATGAAAAAAATAATTATCAACAAAATAAATAGAAATTATCAATAGTGTCTTTACTGACATCTAAAGAACTATTCTAATCAAAGTTAAACGATATTCAAAATTTTAAATTTTACGAACTCAAGAATGAAAATAATCCTAGTTTAAAAAAAAAAATATTTTTGAACGAAATTATAACTATAAATGTTTGGCTAGAATAATGTAGAAAAAATAAATTTAAGCAATTATTTCTAATCAGTGACTAATAAAGAGAAAAAGAGAAATTGCTGAATGAAATTTAAAAAATCTAAAAAATCTTGAACCCTGGAAAACCGAATTCTGTAAAATTACAGAGAAATTCAAAATATATTTTAGAAAATATTTCGAATCATACAAATATTGAAAATAATACTAATAAGTGTAAAAAAAATAGAATTTTAAGAAAAAAATGTTTTTTGAAAATCTAAACAAATAGTTAAGATTTACGAAACTTTGAACTCTAAACCATCAAACCCTGAAAAACATGAATAGAAAAATGTAAAGAAATCATAAATTCTATTTATTCATAAACCTACTTAAACACAAAAAAACCGATAAAATACCAAAAATCTATGGAAAATTGAATTCTATAACATAAAATCCCAGACATCTATTTAACGATCTAGAAAAATACAAGAAACGTATTAATATATTGAAAAATTTATCAATATTTCATAAATACTTAACCAAAAATGAGATAAATATTATCAATCTATTGATATTGAAAAACTGTGTTGATTTAAGGATTTTTAATTATTTATGAAACTTTCAAATATACAGTAAATAATTCTGTTTATTTATACAGAAAACCATACATGAATACTAAGTAATTTTTTGAGTATTGTATGAACACAAAAAAAGTAAAATAATCCCAGTTTCAGAAAACATTATTCCTTAACAAAATTGTCACTATAAATAAATGTTTGACTAGAATAACGTAGAAAAAATAACTTTGAACAATTGTTTTTACTCAATGGTTAATAAAGAGAAAAAGAAGAGTTGATAAAAGAAATTTAAAAAAACTAAAAAACCTTGAACCCTGGAACATCGAATTCCGAAAATTCAACAAAATATCAGAAAATATTTCGAATCATACAAATACTGAAAAAAATACTAATAAGTGTAAAAGTAATTGAATTATATACAATAACTGTTTTTTGAAAAATCTGAACGAATATTGAAGATTCACGAAACTTTGAATTCTAAAGCATCAAATTCTGAAAAACATAAATAGAAATCTTTAGAAATTAGAAATTCTATTTATTCATCAAAATACTTAAACACAAAAAAACCTATAAAATACTAAAAATGTATGGAAACTTGAATTCTAGAACATCAAATCCTAGAAATCTATTTAGTGATCTGGAAAAAGGGAAGAAATATATAAAAATACTGCAACATTTATCAATATTTCATAAATACTTAACTAAAAATGCGATAAATATTATAATTCTATTATTTTGAAAAAACTGTATTAATTTTAAGCTCTTGAATTTATGAAACTTTTAATTCTAGAGTATATAATTCTATAAATTTATACAGTAAACCATACATGAATACTAGGTTATTTTTTTCAATTGTATGAACACAAAAAAAAAGAAAAATAATACTGAAAATCTGTATAAAAAAAGCACTATTTTCTGAAGGATTGATTGATATATTTATAATCGTTCAAACTCCAAAAAAAAATATCCAAAATTCTAGTAACAATTATTTCTAGAGCATTGAATTCTAGAAAGCAATTTAGAAACCCATTTTACAATATTACTTCAAAGTATATAAATATACGGAAAATAAATATGACCAACATAAAAAAAATAATTGCAAAAAATCTGAATCTATGGGACTTAAAAATCAGAAAAATCGAATTCCATTATATTAAATAAAATGTGCGACTTTGGACTCCGAAAGATGTATAAATTCGAAATCCCAAAGGAAACTTTTTTTTTCGAAAAACCTTTCCCGAAAATTTTTTCTGCCTACGCCTCTGGCTTTAAGTTGCATATTAAAAAATGTATATTAACGTTTTTTGAAAAAATATTGAAAATTGAACGTGTAAGTCATGTTCGAGCCAAAATTAAAACGGTACTTTCGAGCGTTTCTTTACCGCTTCCGAATGATTTCATGAATGAACGCTTCTCCAATTATTATCCCGTCGACTATTTTTTCTAGTTTAGTCGTAGAAGCAGCGCGTCCTAGAGAACTTTTCAAGGGGGAGGCAAGAGCAGCTGCTCCGAACCCACTATAAAAGCCAACTGTTCATTACCGTTTTAAGACTGATCTATCATTACGAATACAACCGAATTCGTAAAAATTCTTTACACATTACTTAGAGAATTCGAAACAAGGTTCATACGATTTCTAATTGTATGCAATTTGTAGTATTTTCTACGTTAAAAAAGTATTTTTCGTTTCGAATTCGTTTAACTTATTAAAAGTACACTGATAATAATTTAATAATAATAAGGCAGTAAAACATTATTAGAAATATAATTATTTTCTGAAAATTGTTTTCCCAAGAAAAATGCTTCTCAAAAATTTTTTTCCAAAAGTCTTTTTTACCCAATATTTTTCTCCCAATAAAGTTTTCCTACGCTTTTTATTTTTCCCAATGTCCAAATTTCTCAGAAATCATTTTCTCCAGACATTTTCATTCCCAAAATAAATTTTTCCCAAAAATTTTTTTCGTACAATCTGAACTGAAATTCGATGAAATTTGACAATCTTTTAGGAAAGATTTTTAATAGGAAAAGAAACATTGGAAAGAACAAAAATGGGGACTGAATTTTTTGGGAAAAACATCTTTTGAGAAAAACTTTTCGTGGGAAAAAAAACATTGGAGAGAAAAACAATTGAAAAAATTACTTTTCCCACATTTGGTTTCCCAAGAAAAATGTTTACCAAAAATTTTGTTCCCAATATATTTTTCCCCAATACTTTTCCCCCATAATAAAATTTTCCATGGCTTTTTATTTTTCCCAATGTCGAAATTTCCCAGAATTCATTTTTTCCAGACATTTTAATTCCCAAAATAATTTTTTCCTGAAAATTTTTAGGAAACGAATCATCATAAAGCAAAAAGCAAAACAGTTTCATATTCTGTATCGAATTGGCTATGGTCCAAACTACAACCAAAAATATTCATTGTTATTTGAAAAAGTTATAAACAATTAGATGTTTGAAAAAAGGTTCAAAAATTAAAAAGTCCGCTATTTTGTTTTTTTTCGGTGGAAATGTTTCATTATGGTTCCGAGTGTTCCGACCATAGCCAATTCAATACAGAATATGAAACTGTTTTGCTTTTTGCTTTCAGATTATTCGTTTCCTAGAAATAGTGACAGTCACCAAAAAATCGGACGAGTTTGAACAGCTGTTTTCAGAGCAGCCATAATAAAAAAAAATTTTTTTTTTACTTTTTTAAGTCGTTTAATGTATCTACTTTTATCTGTAAAAAGTTTAATTTTAAAATATTTTTTTAACAATAAATGGAATTTTAAAAAAAACACACATTTTTTAGAGGAACCTGGCCTCAACTTATTTCATATAAAAAAAAATCAAATCATCAATATTTTTTCATATTCTACCAAAAATTATTTTTTCCATCCACATTATGGCGAAAAACAATCTTTTGGTAAAAAATTTTAGTAGGAAATAAACATTGGAAAGGAAAATACATATTGAAAAAAATGTTTTTGGGATATAATATTTTTAGGAAAAATGGACCCCAAACATAATACGAATACAATTTAAAAAAATTACATAAAAATAATTATTTATAACATATTGTTCACTGTTAGTTTTCGAAGTTGAACGATATTCAAAATTTTTCATTTTGATAACTCAAGAATCACAACAATCATAGTTTCAGAAACAAGTTTTCTGAAACGAAATTAATTATAAATTTTTTTTAAGGATAACATAAAAAATATAAATTCGCAAAATTGTTTATACTCAGTGATTAATAAAGAGAAAAACTAGAATTCCTTAATAAAATGTTGAAAATCTAAATAACTCGGAAAATCGAATTCTGAAACTCTACAAAAAAAAAAAAATAAAATTTGTAAAAAAAGTTGTAAAAAAAAAAAAGTTGTAAAAAAAGTTGTAAAAAATCAAATTCTGAAAAACGTAAACAGACATCTATAGAAATACTATTAATTCAAACACATACTACAAAACACTTGTATGAATAATAAAAAAAATACAGAAACCTGTAAAATACTTAAGATCTACGTAGATATAATTTTACCAGAAATCTATCAAAATACTAGAAATCTTTCGAAACTTGAATTCTAGACCATCGAATCCTAGAAATCTATTTTTTTTAAATAAAGATATATTACAATATACAAAATTATATTACTATATAAAAAAAAGTAGGGGAAAGTGGGGTAATGACGGCCATAGGATAATGATGGCCATCACCATTTTCAGTACTTAAAATTGACGCAGGTCTAAACCGTTTAATGTGACAGAAAGCTTATTCCATAAGCTTGTTTTTAAGTAGATGCTGCAGTGTGTGGATTTATTATAACTTGTAGTTCCAGACCAGTGTCGATACGTAACTATCCGAAAGTTTTATAAGGTGTTCAAAATATCGATTATTTCCTCAACTTTTTTAGCTACACAATCGACGTAGATATGTTAGAATGTTGCTATTGATATAAGCTTTCTAAATCGAGTAAAATTTTTCATATGTCTTGCATAGTTTATGTGTTATGCATGCTTGCGCAAAATAAGGTCTGTGGGGGAATGACGGCCACTAGAGGTGAGGAAACTATTATTTATCAATTGTGCTCTTATTGTACATGCCATAACTGCGACTCAGATCTCGATGATGACGATGAAAATTAATGTCGTTACATTCTAAGTT
>JAPYZL010099315.1:0-11516 GCA_030522825.1 Platygaster orseoliae
GAGCTTGGGT
Organism: Platygaster orseoliae; assembly: GCA_030522825.1. NCBI lineage: Eukaryota > Metazoa > Arthropoda > Insecta > Hymenoptera > Platygastridae > Platygaster > Platygaster orseoliae. The sequence goes on from JAPYZL010099315.1 coordinate 11, forward strand.
CATAGTGCTTCTCATGTATGTCAACAGTCTCTGAATTATGGAGATTACAGAAAAAAGTTTGATATCATAAAATATCTCAACCAAATTTTTAAATATTTATTCCAGTTGCCGAAATATTGGGGGGGGGGTCAATGTCCCCCAATAAAATTTTAGGGGGGGGCAAAAAGTGCCTTGCCCCCCCCCATAGTTGCTGCCCCTGTCTTTACGAATTTTCAAAATTATAATACATCGAAAGTCCTTATACAGTTTTTTATTTTTAAAAACTTCAATTTTGAAAAATTGAAAATTTCATGAAAATTTGAACATTACCGAAAACGTAAAAAAAATTTTGCGAATTTATTAATTTTTAATTTTTCCGATGTTAAATTTTAAATCTAAAACACATGAAAAATGTCATTTTTAAAAATTTCGTACGAAATCTTAAAACTCCAGTAACGTAAATTTTAAAAATTTTTGACATCTTGAAAAATTTTTTAAATTATGATATATAAGAAATCTTCATACATTTTTCAATTTTCGAAAAATTGAATTTTGAAAAAATAGCAAATTTTGTGAAAAATTTAAGATTGCCGCAAATATTGAAAATTTTTGCGAACACTATAATTTTTAAACTTTTTGGATATATTCAATTTCAACTCTAATATGAAAAATACTTTAAAAATGTCAACTTGGAAAATTTTGTATCAAATTTTAAAATTTCAAGAACGAAATTCTTAAAAGATTTCTACATCCTAACGAATTTTTAAAACTGATACTTCGGAAGTCCTTAATACAGTTTTTAGTTTTTCAAAAGTTGAATTTTGAAAAAAATAGAAAATTTTGCGAAAATTTCGACATTATCGAAAATTTTAAATAATCTTTGCAAATTGAAAATTTTTTGAATTTTTTGGATATTAAATTTCAAATCTAAAATACATGAAAAATGTCAATTCTAAAAATTCCGTATCAAATTTTAAAACTATGAATGAAAATGTTAAGAATTTTCAACATCTTGAAAAATTTTGAAAATTATGACGTATTGGAAATCCTCAGACAGTTTTTAATCTTCAAAAACTTGAATTTTGAAATAATAGAAAAAATCGTGAATATTTTAACATTACCGAAAATTTTGAAAATTTTTGCTAATTCAATAATTTTTGAATTTTTTGGATATGTTAAATTTCAAATATAAAATTATTAATTATTAATCAAAAAGTTCATAATAAATTAACCACGGTGGTGAGAATGCAATATTTTCCTTATCATGTGAATGTTAGTCACTCGATATGTGTAATACGTGTTAGAATAATAACAATCGTTCGATTTCCGAGTTGATTAGAGTTTCATCATTCATCCATTTCTTTGGCATTTAGACTTCATTTGAATTCATTTCAAGAAGTGTTTTTTACAAATCAAGAACAAAAAATCTATAACGAATAAGTAACCGGAAAATTCAACTCGGAAAAAAAAACTTTCAAAGCAATTTAGAATATCTTCATGTAGTTATGTATAAAAATACCGGAAAACGTTTCAAACTGTGAAAATACTGATAAAATTCAAAAAAACAAAACAAAAACCATTTTTGTTTTGAGTTAATTGAACCTTTTTTAATAATTATCTGCAATAAAATAGAAACACCAAAAATATTCCACATTTTCAGCGCTACGAAAAATTAATTAAATTCACCGAATTTCGTTAAAATGAAAAACTCAGCTGAAAGAACACTCGTGGGAAAATAAAAAAAATTCTCAACTTGGATTTCACTACATCCCAAGAGACATGTTCCTGCTTTCCTTGCTTATAAAAACTAGGTTTTAAATTTCACACCCGAAGAAACATCAGAAATGAATGTTAATTTTTTTACCTGCACGAGGAATGAAACGAGATAACTGCCACAACGAATGATTAATCCTACACAACACGGAAAACTGTTTACTAGTATGCGAAAAAGCGAGATCCAATTATGACATCGGAAAAGGGACTGGGGAACAAGTGTGTGCAAACAAACTGAATTTTCGACAGTTCGAAATTGTGCTCGCGTCGCATTTTCAACGAAACTTTTTGCGAAATAAAAGCTAAAAGTGCGCTGTGCTATGTAATCTTGGAATTTCGCCGATTCGAAGGTATTTTCGTAAGTGCACTTAATTAGCTGTGACTTTCAGAGTGAGTTTCGGAATTTCTCTCGTGTGCTATAAATAAATTATAAAAATAAATCCTGAATTTCATAAATTTGGTTTTTATAATTAAGATTATAATATAATTAGTAATGTTAAATAATTAATAATAATATTATTTTCTAAAGTCAGTTTCTTTGAATTGTTTTAAGTGTTTTGGTTATTCGTAATTTTTTGCAATCTATAAAAATCTGTTTCAGAATTTCTAATTACAGAGGGAATCGTTTCAATATTAGGCTTGGAGTAAAGTTAGGTTAGGTTAGGTTTACATTACAATTTTCAATTTTCAATTTTTAAAATATTCAAAATGAATTTATTTAATTAATGCATTTTACATTATTATTTAAATTGATAGTAAAATTTATTGTAGTGAACTAAATTGGTTTTTCAGTGTGTTAGTATATTGTACCAGCATAGAAACCCTGAACCACCCAAAAGTTGCGAATCAATTAGCATATCCACACAAAAACCTAATCTCATGCATGACTGATGAAATAATCCCACAGAAAAACGAAAAATTGAATTGCAAAGCGTGATTTCGCCCGACCGGATTAATAAAGCAGCTACAGTTCCGCGCCAAAAAGAGAAGATGAAAAAAGCTGAATAATTTAGGACGAACACGTACGATCGAGTCGATCGACTGGCTTTTCATGCAGGCGCTCGAATATTGGCGAAGGGTGAAATGACGTTTCCCAAGGGAACGCGGCCTCCATTATGACGTCGAGTAATTAGGCTTTACATGAAGCTTGCAAAGCTCGCACGAGGACTCTTATCGTAATTAAAGTCACGTCTCGCGGAGGAGCTTTCGCGCGCCGCGAAACTGTTTGCCACAATTTCTTCGATATTAGCTCCGCGACTCTAGGAGTAGCACTTTTTTCAAGAAAAAGTGACGTTTAGCGAAACATCGCGCACGAGAAAAATTTCATCTTGCATGAATCGTGTGAATTATTCCAGTCTCATTCGATAAATATTTTATGCCACTTTGATTGCGCGTATGAGCGCGTTCGGAATACGGAAGCGAATCTGCATTTCAATCAGTCCCGATTCACTCGGGGATTGCATTAGGATTTCAGATTCGAATGTTAAACATGGCACGAGTTAGGGGATGAATTTCACGGGTTTTTCGGTTACCTTGAAGGCTTTTCCGTCGACCCCTCGTTGGATCTTTTTAACGAAGGACAGGAACAAGTGACGGCAAAGCTCGTCCGGCGTTCCGACCTCGAGGTACGTGTCCAGGAACTTGCGGAAGCCGTCGTAATCGATGTCCTGGAAACAGAAACAGAATTTCATTAAATGGCGAGTTGTTTGTGGAGTTCAAGCAACTGCGGATTTGAATCTGTGGAATTGGATTATGGTTTTTGAAAGATCTGGCGAGCCATTGTGAAACTGTAAATGATAGTTGTAGTTAATTTTCCACAAAATGAAGTATCCCACAAAAAATCAAAAAGTTTCATTCCATCTCTAAAAGCTTCATGTAACAATAAGATTAAATTACATAAGAAGTTTTATATTGTGAAAATGCAGCTTTTAACTCAATTCAGCGACATAGCTGTTTTTCCTGTTACATGATAACTATTGAAAAATTGTTTATCAAAAATCTGAATAACTCGTGTAAGTGAAAAATATTATAAGATTAACAAAATTGAACAAGTCTCTCTATTGACGAAAATCAATACACGAATTTTTTTTCGGAGAGGAAAAGTTGGGAATTTCCATGTTTCAAATAGAATAAATTTCTTCATATTATATAATTGAAATTGTGTATAAAATAATTATTTTTACAAAAATCTAAATATAGAAATATATAAAGTTATTCTAGATTCTAGATTCCTAAATAAGTAAAATAAAAATTGAAAAATTAAAAAAAATAAAAATAAATAAAATTAGTCTATATTCCTAAATATAGGAATATAGAAATTCCAAAGACAGAAACTTTTTTTTTATCTAAAATTGCTTATTTCTTGAACCTTCAATTCCGTTGGCGATTTTTAGGTATTGAAACTCATGGATAAGCATTGCAGATTAGAGAGACAGATTTTATTATAATGCCTGACAATGAGATAAGCGAACTTCACAATCGGGTAATCCGAAACTGAAAATCTAACTTGTGCAAATAAAGCTTTTAGTCTCAACATTCGTGAATTCTTAGGTTGCGATTATCGAATGCCGAAAGCTTAAGAGTTTCCAACTCGTTGATTCATATTCATAAACTAACGATAACTTAAAATCAAATTTCAAAAAATGAAAGTCTTAAATTTGGTAATGAAAATCTAAAATTTGATAAAAAAAATCTACTTAATAAAAAATGAAAATAAAGATAAATGATAAAGATAAAAAAACTCAATAAAAGAAACTAAATAAAAAAAATAATAAAAATCTCAAATTAAAATGAAACCCCATAAAAAAAATACTAAATAAAAAAAATCTACTTAATAAAAAAAATATACTGAAAAAAAGTAAAATCAAAATGAAACTCATTAAAAATATATTCATCAAAAATAAAAATTAAAATATGAATGAAAATCAAAATAAAACTCAATAAAAAAAAATAAATGAAGAATAAAATTTAAATTTAAATTTAAATTAAACTCAATAAAAAAAAATTACCAAATAAAAAAAATTTACCTAATAAAAAAAATCTACTCGAATCACGATTCAAGTAGATTTAAAAAATAATGGTGCTCATTTTTTTTTTAATTTTGCGTGTGATAAGAACTCGAATTTGATGTTTCAAACAATAATTTTGCTAACTTTCATAGTTTTGTTTGGAAAGAAAACAAATAAATTTTTTATATTTCAATTAATGTAACTCGGAGTATGAATGGCAAAAATTTATTTTATGTTGTTTTTTTTTCCCAGAAGATAGGTTGAATGAGCTCTTAAGTGTTTACTTCTCAATTTCAAAATTAATTCATTTTATCTTGTTTGTAAGAACATTGAAAATTATTAATATCAAGTTCTTAGTTTTGTACACATGTATGATGTATATTGTCACAATGCAAGTGTGGTGTCAAAATGCTATCCTGCGAAAACCTTATGCCTGCGTCAATTTTTACGATGAACCCAGAAGAAGAAAAACGTATTCATCAATTTTTTATAGTCCATCAAAACAAGCAATAAAAAAATTGACATGACGACCGAATTCGGTACGATTTTACGAATAACATCGAAAACGGGATTTAAATAAAAAAAAGCAAAATACCTTTTTTCACATTTTTCCAAATTATAATTATGAATAACAGAATAGATGATTACGAAATTGAAGAAACTAAAACTTTTTGGTTCATGAACTGTAAAACTAGGAAAATAAATTTTTTTGATACATAAATTACTGATCTTAACCAGAAACTTCATAGTGAAATTGTGAAAACTGTATTATTCGCATTTTTTGGCTAACAATTTTCAATAAAAAACGTCGAAAAAAGAAGAAATCCTAATTAAAGTTTAATATTTGATTGATGAATTGAATTTTAAATATGATAGTTTTATTAAATTACGTCATTTCATTTCTTCAACTTTAATTAATGTCAGAAAATGCTGAAAAATTGACTGTCAAGTGAATCAAAACGTTGGGCACAAAATTAGAAATTGTTGGTTTTCTCATAATATGAACCTACAGAGACGACCGCCATTTTGGTTCCCAAAAAGTTTCACTACAATGAAACTTAATCAGCACTTGCTTTTGTGCTGATAAATATTCATGTGAACAATATGGCCGCTCAAACGACGTGACCTTTGTGAAATTAATGACGTTGAAAGTCGTAAGATCCTATATCGTGTAGCTTTTGTTTTGCGCATTTTACGTCCTCGCAAAACGCGCCCGTGACATGAATGATGAATAAGCAGAGAGAAATATTCCTTTGAAAGTTGACGGCACTTTTGCAGGTATTGACTGAATTCTGCATAAGAACAGTTGCGTACGTGTTAGGCATAAAAAAATGAACTGCTTTTTAAGTTGAAATAGACAATTTTACAGTTGATTTTGAAAAACAATTTTTAATATTTTTGTTACATATAAATAATGATTCAAAGTCAATATTACAAAATCTTGAGTTTCTATTCTCAACGTTACGTAAAAAAAACTAAATTTTCCACCTCGACACTTTTTTCCACTTTCCGGCCATATTTCATGAGGATAGGATTATTAAAAAATGAATGGTCTGTAGAAAAGGCACTTGTGACAAGAACGCGATATGATTCTCCCTGCGAAAATGTCAGGTTGTAAGTCGGCGAATAAGTTTAGAATTTAGTGGCCGTATGTCACGCTGACTGGAACAGTACCATTAATCCAACGCCATTCTCGCGAAAATCGAAGAGTTATGACCTTTAGAGCAGAGGCGCCACGACTCGAACGCTCAACAGTGGCATTACTTCGACAATTGCCTCTAATTTCAAACTGAATTATAATTGCCAGTTGGAAAGTCGGAAGAATTCTACTTTTTCCTTGTCATTCTTTCCATTTCCGTACTTTTTTACATCAGAATTAGGATACATAATTTTAACTCAAAAGCATTCTGGACTTTTCAGTCACTCGGAAAATGATATTTTTGGTTTGTTTCTTTCTAACAGCTTACCTAACCTAACTTCACTTTTTATACACGATTGAGGCACTTTTCAGACACTATTTAGGCACTATTTAGACAAGATTAAGATACTTCAAGAAACCATTTAGACACTTTAAGACACCATTTAGACATCATTCAGACACTTATAGACACCATTAAGACACTTCTAGACACTATTTAGATACTTAAAAGTACTATAATGTATTTGCATTTTAACGAAATTCCTCGAAAGTTTTTGACGAAGCGAGAGAGAGAGAGAGAACCCCAAGATAAATGGAGAGAAGAGAGGAAGTTGCGGATATTGGATGTCCAGTGAAAGCGTTTTTTTAAAGCCTAGGAGATGGTGGAGTAGGCTGAGTTTTTTTTGTTGGAACGTTGATTTGTTAAATATGAAGAGTTCTGGGGAATTTTAGGGAATTCTAGGAAATTCCGGGGAATTCTAGGAAATTCTGGGGAATTCTAGGAAATTCTGGGGAATTTTAGGAAATTATGAGGAATTTTAGGAAATTATGGGGAATTTCAAGAAATTCTAGGGAATTTTAGGAAGTTCTGGGGAATTCTGAGAAATTTTAGAAAATTCTGAGGAATTTCAGAAAATTCTGGGGAATTGGCGAATAAGCCCTAAGGTTTTCCCCATAAATTCTTTGGAATTTACTAGAATTAATAAATAAACTCTAGGGTTTTCCCAAGTTTTTTCAGGAATTTCCCAAACCTTACTATAATTCATAATCAAAACTTGAGGTTTTCCAAGAATTTCCTAGAATTCGTGATTGAATCCGAGAATTTTCCCAAGTTATTTTTATTAATTCTCCAGAATTTACTAGAATTCATGATTAAGCCCTAGAGTTTCTCCAAAATTTCCACAAAATTTACTAATAGATATTTATGCTACAAGGGAGGAATGGAATGATTCTACGAGCGAGCATTTGGGCACGAGCGGCAGCGAGTGCCCAAGCGCGCGAGTTGAATCAAAGAAGAATTCTGCCGCTGATTTTATGGCTGCTTGAAAAGAGAGCTGTGTTCACGCGATTCATCGTAAAAAAGCGGCCATTCGAACACATGCATGGAAAAAAATTCATTATTTAACTTAACGGCCTACCTTAAGATTTTTCATACATTCCCCAAAATTTATTAGGATTCATTATTTAATTATACGCTTTTCCTTAGATTTTTTTATAAATTCCTCAAAATTCACCAGAGTTGATGATTAAACCTTAGACTTTTCCACATAATTTTCACAGAATTTACTAGAATTCATTGTTTAATTCTACTGCTTTCCCCAGATTTTTAAAAAAATCTCTCAAAATGTACTAGAATTCATGATTAAACCCTATGTTTTTCTTCATAAATTTCCTAGACTTTGAGACACTATTTAGACACTTTTAGACACTATTGAGACACCATTTACACACCTTTTAGTTATTATTTAGCCACTATTTAGACAATATTTAGACACTATTTAGACATCATTTACCCTCTATGTAGATATCATTTGGAAAATATTTAGACATCATTTAGACACTACTTAAAAGTTATTTAGACACCATTTAGACACTTTGAGGCACTATTTAGACATCATTCAGTCACTTGAAGGCACCATTTAGACACTACTTAGACATCATTTACACTCTATGTAAACATCATTTTGACAATATTTAGAAATCATTAAGACACTACTTAAAAATTATTTAGACGCCATTTACACACTTTGAGTCACTATTTAGACGTCATTCAGTCATTTTTAGACACCATTTTGACACTTCTAGACGCCATTTAGTCACTTTGAGACATCATTTGGACACTTTCAGACACTATTTAGACACTTTAAGACACTATTTAAACTTACAAATTGTACTTTGATAAAAGAAATTGTGAACACAAAGAAATAATAATTTCGTGAAACTATTCGGAGACTCCTGTTTAAAAGAATATTTTTCATTTAAATTTTCAATTCAGCACGGAGAGAAATTTTCGGTGTCACGCACTTGGAACCTGCCCGTGTGTGGCACCATCTATCCAGGCAAGTGAGTAACGCTCAGATTTGACGTGCGCCACACGCGAAGCTCGAGCATTGACGCTCGACCTTGAACATCGCTCAAGCTTCGCGCGTGACGCACGCCAAATCTGAGCGTTACTCACTTGACTGTATAGATGTGCCACACATGGTCAGATTCCAAGTGCGTGACACCAAAAATTTCTCTCCGTGTAACTAAACGTTTTTCTGCAGAGCCGTAGGCAGAAAATTTTTTCGGAAGGGGTTTTCTGAAAAAATCTGTAAATCTATAAAATATTGAAAATTTTTTGAACACTATGAACATTAAAAAAATCTACAAAAAAGTTGAAAAAAGATTGTAGTGTAATATATTACAAGAAAAAATAAAAAAAAAAATAACAAATATACAGTCGCTAAAGAGTTAATCGGCATGGAAAAAGTTTACCACATTAGGTTCGATGATCTTCATTAAATATTGAAAAATATCACGCAACAAAAAATTATAATATCAAAACGTATTTTTTTCTATTGTCTCGTTTTTTTTTCTATTGTCCACTGGGTTGAAACAGTTTTCTACTTTCTTTTTACGTTATTCTAACAAAAAATTATTTTCGAATTAGTGAAAATAGGAATCCTGAATTATGTTAAGATTTTAGAACTTACAGACGACCATTTTTTACGGTTTCTAGATTTTAGTACGTATTTTTTAAAATTTTAAACTTTTTTTTATTTTTGTTTGATGTTATGTAATTACTTCATTTATAAAATTATTATTGTTCATTTGTATATTCTTCAATTTTCCAGTTCACAATTCATATTTTTTTCTTTTTATATGAAATAATGATCAATTTATCCTCATTTCGAGAGGGGTTTGAACCCTGGAAAACCTCTCTTGGGAAAGTCTTCCCGACTTTTCCGATCAACTCTTAGATAAAGAGAACAGCGTGCTGAAATGAGCACGAATTCCCAGCAACACGATTTTGAGAATTTTCACCCTTCAACGAAGATGCCTATATTTGGGTAACAAGAGGCCGCGGGTGAGCTTATCAGAGATGGAAAGAGCGATATGAAATGATGGCAAACTTTTTCAATGAATACATTTACCGAGGGAAAAATTCTTCCCAGCGCAAGAAATGAATACGCGCCGAGAAAGCAATTTCAAGGTGCTTCAATGAGCGCCTGAAGTCTTTTAAGACCCTGGTTTATGAATTGTCAGTTGCCGCCAGCTCACGGATCCGATTGGGTTTGTTTGTTTCATTTGAGCCATTTCGCTAAAACAACACAAATACTAATTTTCGAGACTTCATGGAATAAACTGCATTTGCTGTGAACCCAGATTGTAATTATAATGGAAATGAGTGAGAGTATAGTTGGACGGTTACAAAAAAAATATAAAAATCAGGGCCATTAATGTTGATTATTAGTATGTAAAAGTAGGAAGAATTTATGATGACGAATAACACTAGTTTACGAATTTTTTGTTAGTTGCGACTTTCTTTATGAAAAAGAGTTTTCTAGACTAAGTTGGGGTCGCTAAGAACGAAAATATGAATTTTTTCTTTTTCTAGGAAAGTGTCATCGAAATACATATTTGCAAAAAGCGTGTTTTTCTTATTTATTTCCATGAATATCAAAAAATATCGACTTTATTCAAATAAAATATATATCATTAGAAAGGTTAACTTTTTAGCTTTATGGTGATATAGTGCTTTTATTGATCGAGGTATTAGTTTTAAAGTGACAGCCACTTGAATAAAAAAAGTGCGTTGAAAAAAATACTCATCATGGAGAATGCACTTTTTTTTACTTTCAGTGGCTGTAACATAGAAACTACTATTTCAGTCGATAAAAGCAGTTTAATAACATGATGCTAAGAAGTGCACCTTGTAAAAAATATATATTTTAAGTAAATGAAATCGATTGTTCCCGATACTTCTGGCAAAAAATGAGAATGCAAACATTTCGATAACTCTTTTTTTGAAAAATTAGGAATTGACATTATCCTAAGCTCAGCAACCGCAAATTAGCCCAAAAAACACATTTTTTGTGAGATAGATTTTTTATGTAAACTAATGTATTGAAAATTGAAAATATGATTGAAAAATGAATAAATATAACAAAAATGAATAATTAAATGAGTCAAACTCATATAAAATATTCTCACTGAAATCTAGAGAACGTAATCATGGTTTTTTGAAGCTCTCAAAGTTTAGCGAGAATTGCAATTATTTATGTTACTCATTTTCAATTAACAAACAATTCTAGCTTTAGAAGATTTTTTTCCTGAAATAAATTCCAAATTATACGTTTTTTGGTAGGATTATGTAAAAAATACAAATTGGGAAAATTTTCTTACCCAGTGATTTATAAAAAAAAAAAAATACAAAAATGCTAAAAATCGAAAAAAGTTTGAAACATGAAGCATCGAATTCTATATTTCTAGATAGAAATTCATAAAAACACCAGAGAATCTTGAGTAAAAAAAACTGAATTATAACCAAAAGTTATAGAATTCGATAAAAAAACTATTTTCTGCAAAATCTAAACAAATACTTACGATTTATAAAAAAATACGAAAATACAAGAGATTTATAAAATATTTTTAACTTACATAGATATCATTTTCCCCGAAATCTATAAAATTACTAAACAGCGATTGTAATCTGAATTCGAGAACATCGAATTTTCTAGATCTATATCAGACAAATTCGGTCGAATTTTCTTTGGCGGGCTTGCAGGGCGAAGAAACGCGACCCACTGTCTCTTTCCGTAAAAATTAGGTAAAGCTGGGTAAA